>JAWNPI010000109.1:4510000-4552500 GCA_035047625.1 Drosophila mettleri | reverse complement strand
AAAGCAAAGTACGGCCACGGCTCAACTTTCAGACAGAATGTGTGAGGCAGGGAAAAGAGTTTGGGCTTAGGTTTGCTTAGCGATTCCCGCTGCAAAGCTAGGAGCACACGCGACGGCTGGCAACGCCGCCTGGTTGTTTAGTGGAAGCTGGCAACGCCTACGCTGTTGGCAACGAATGGGCTCGACCAGAGATATGAATATACAAAGTAATTACTGTTACATGAGCTAATGCACATATATACATACATATATATATATATATATATATATATATATATATATATATATATATATATATGAGAATCGGGAAATACCTAGAGTAATAGACAGATCTGTTCACTTATACATATACATAAATATGCCACACAAACTGGAACTGGTAAAGGCTCGGAATTGATGGCAGCTCATCTGGTCGCATAGGCCCACGCGATTTCGAATTCGAAACTTAGTCTTAAATACCTTTGTGGAGTACAACAGCAATAAATGATATGGCACAAAGGCATATATTATGTATATATACGACTATATAGTAAATATATTTTGTAAAACAGACAGAGCGAGTTAGATAGTTGTTAAAAAGAGTTAGACAGATAAACAGATAGCGAGAGAGAGAGAGAGATATAGACAGTTAGAGAATAAAACGTAATAGACAGATAGTTATTTAGACAGATAGACAGATAGAGAGAGATAGATAGAGAGAGACAAAATAAAAATTAATAACGTTCTTGAACAACATCGAGGTACAAAACATCAACAAGTAAAATACAGCAAACACACACACACTCGCACACACACCATAAAACAAAAAAGGACAGCTGAGCCAAATCCCTGATAAACATAAATCAAACAAGGCTGAGTGCATAACAAAAGAGAACAAAAATCACCAATAACCGAAATTCAATGAAATGCTTAACGGGAAAAAAAAGCTTTAAGCAGCCAACTTAATGAAACCAGCATTGAAGAAAGTCCTCTAAAGGCCTATCAAGTGATTCCTTCGTTTAGTTTGGCCAAGGTTGCTGGCGCAGTAAGTTCTTGGGACTCACTCGTTACTCGTGCCTTATTCGTTTCTTACTTTTGTCGTACTCATTTCGTATTCGTGTCGTATTCGTGTCGTATTCGTGTCGTTTTCGTGTCGTATTCGTCTCGTACTCGTTTCGCACTCGTTTTGTACTCGCGTCGCACTCGTTACTTTGTCTTGTCTTGCCCCACTCGTTGCTATATTCGGAATTCAGTTCACCTGACTCGATGCCGAGCGGCACAGTTGCGTCTCGCATCTCGTTAGTTTACGTAGTTTAACGTAACGTTACTTAGAGCAGTTTTTGAGTCTCTGCATTTGTTTCCTTCGGCAATCAAATGAGCTTAGCCCCGTCTCTCGTTACTATGTATGGCTCAGTCGTTATTACTTTAATAGTTGAGTCTCGTCTGTTGTTACTTTTAACAGTTACTGCCGTTAGGTAACTGTATTTCAGTTAGCTTCCGCTCGTCACTCGTTGCTCTTGACTCCTTTGTCCGCTAAGTTACATCAATGGTCGTCAGTAATTGATTTTTAATTAAATCATGCTACTCGTTATTCAGCATTCGTTAACTTGAGCTACGTCTCGTCATTCGTTGCTCAGAGCTACTAGAGTCTCACTACTTGTGACTTTTCAAGCATTCGGCAACTTAGTTAGCCTCCCCTCCTTCGTTACCATATTAGTGGAGCTTCATTACTCTTAGGGCTACGAGAGTAGCATTTAATCACATGTAATCACTCAGCACTTAAATTATTCTCGCCTCATCATTCATTACTTTATCATTACTCGTTAGAGTCTCGCTACTCGTGAGCTTCCAATCACTCGGGACCGACTTTGTCTCGTTACTTTCGCGTCGCTCGTCCCCTTTACTTTTTGCTCCCTGATGACAGTCCAGTCCGGTCTTGTTGTCTCGTTACTTTCTTCACTATTACTAGCTCACCTGATCCTCTGTAAGATGACGGCAATTATATGTTTGTTTGTTTATTTATTTATTTTTTTCTTGCTTGGCTTTGGATATTTTGAATAATAGTTTTACTAAATATGAATGCAATTTATTGAACATTGGAAAATGAAAATCTAAGACAATGAAAATCATATACAGTAAACATACATAGAGACATACATACATACAGACAATACATACATATATATAAATATGTATTATTGAAAATGTCACATAGAATATAACGAAAAAGATAAATACATTTAGCTTATAGAAAAATAGAACACACACATTTACCATTTACATAAACGAACAACGAACGAACGATTTATGTAAAAGCGTTCCACATTTAGATAATACATAGATATATCAGAAAAAAAATACATATTTTATATATGTAAACGAGTGTTGGTGTGTGTGTAGGTGTGAGTGTGTGTGTGTATGTGTATAGCATCAATGTTGTTAATTTGAGTTTTGATATTTTTTGTTTTTATTTTTTTTCGTAGATTTTTTTTTTTATATTATATAACTTAAAAAACACCAAAAGCGCTTTAGTACGATATATATTTTTTTTTGTTTATAATTAATGCATTTTTATAGATAATATTTATAGTTGTTTTTTCTTTTTTTTTTTCTATATGTTCTTTTTTTTTTTTTTTTTGCACAACGTTCAGGGAACATGTTTGGTTTTTACTGGACCCCTCTTGTTTTCTAGGTTGAATTGATGGAATTTGAGTGGTTGAGTATGCTAATATCAAGTATCTACTAGTTCTTCTTCTTCTTCTTATTTTTCTTACTATTCATTTGCTTCTTCTTTTCATTCTTACTGTTTGCTTGTCTTGATTTTTGGATTATTTTAATATTATTATAAAGTATGTAAAAGCACAACACACAGTTTGACACATTGAAATATTTTTAATAGATAGTTAATTAAATAGCGAGAGATAGAGACAGATAGAGAGATAGATACAGATAGAGAGACAGATATAGAGAGAGAGAGAGAGAGACAGATAGAGAGAGCGTGTAAGACAAGTAGCAAAAAGTCACATACATTAGTATTATACTTATGAGTATTAAATATATTCAAAGTATTCAAAAGTAAATCAAAAACGAATTAACAAATTAAGAAGAAAGAAACAAAAAATATTCCACTAGTGAAACATATGCTAAATTTTCGATTGGCAGTTGCCTTGCGGCATGGAAATTGTGTATAAAAGCAAAAATTTCAATTCAAATTTCGGGATTTTCTCAGTTCGGGAATGGTCCAAATTCATGTGCAGTCAAATTAGGTTAAATTTTCATTTCATTTTCGTTTTAAATTTTTTTTTTTGAATTTTGATTAATTTGTTTTTTTTTTTTAGGGGTTTTTGGTTTTATACGATTTTCTGTTGTTTTTTTTTTTTTATAAAGCGCAAAATCTAAGTGTGGAATTTTGTATAATTTTTTTTTGTGTAATTTCTTTTGGTATTTTTGGTATTTATATAAAAATACTTAAGCTATTAAATAGTACAAAACATGCAAAATACTAGAGTATGATATGTTATACAGAGGCACGTGTGAAGGCTACAAGTTGCAATAATTGTGGAAGAAAGTCAAAGCTTATATATACATATATAAATATATCAGTTTGTGAGTGTGTGTGTGTGGGCTTGTGTCTGTGTATGTGTGTGTGTGTGTGAGGCTTAACATAAAAGAGGTGTGAGAACCCATAGAGGCAAAGATGGGAATCGGGATCTACTTAAAAGTGAAAGGTGAAGAGGAAGAGCTGCAAAGAGTTAAGATAAGACAGAAAGATCTATTAAAAGTAAGCCCAGACGGGAGTGTTTCCAGTAGATAAATACAAAGACAAATTGATTTTTTCAGAAGAACCAAAACATGACTGAGTACACTCCGCTGCATTAATGACGGAAGAGTAAATCATTTTCTACACAAAAGTATTTCGCGCTAAGAGAGAAGTCTCAAAATTAGTTCAGCCTATCGATCCTAGCACCGAGGCAGGGTATTTTCTAGTTAATCATAAAAAAAACATTATTTTAAAAATAGAAAGTGAGCAAGAATTGCAGTGCTAAGCTAAGCTAATCGATAAGTATCGATACAGCGGGCGTTTCTTCTAGTCAAGCATGCTTGATTGTAAAACTTTTTATGTTTTCATGGCAGATTTGAAATTAAGCAAAAACTGTGATCTTAAACGATTAATTAAGTTACTTATCTATAAATATCGATAATGCAGAATATCTTTTAGTCAATCATGCCCAGCCAAAGCACGCTTTCATCGAAACTATCAATCAACATTTCCATCGATACATAGATAAAGTAGAACATCTTCTAGCCAATCAGCGCAGCCATCGAAACATACAACACAAATAGGGCAAAACAATTATTAAAAATTGTTATCGATAAATATCAATGTACAACAAATGACAATTGACAACGGAATGGCAATCTTTAATGTGCTCGACACAATATTTGGTTCGTGGCTTTGCGGCCAGTCGAGGGTCCACTGCACCACTGACTTAGAGAGCAACAACTACTGCTTGCATATATATGTATATATATAGTGCATATATCTGTATGATGTGGCCATGTTGCGTGATTTGCCTTTTGGGTAATCTTTTTTCAGTTTTCTTTTTGCAGGTTTTTCAGTTTTTTTTTTTTTTTTTTTTGTGGCAAAGTTGCTTTCCATTAGGCAAATTGCAGTGCGGCGCGGCTGTCGCCACAAAGGAAATGCGGCTTATTATTCAATAAGGCTGCAGCAGCAATGTGGGTCACATGTTTCACTCTCTCTGTGTGTTTATGTGTGTGTGTGTGTGCGGTCAGAGAGCCAATTTGCATTACACACAGCTGGCCACATCGAGTTGGCTAACGAATTAGCCCCAAACTGGCAATCGCATCTTTAACCAACATTTGCCGCCCGTCTCACACACACACACACACACACACACACACAATTGTTTTCCAATCGAAGCGAGATGGCAATAGTGAGTAACATTATTTGGCTCTATGTCGTTGAACTGCGGCAAGTTCAACGCGCCACCTTTTTGGCTAATGGAATCATTAACAGCGCCACAGACGACCGACGACAATTCGACTGGCTGGCTGAAGTCTTCAGCTTCGCACATTCATTCCGTTTAATGTCCTGCGCTGCGTCTGTCAGTCAGCGTCCAGGACACTCACACCGCGCCAGGCAGCCAGGCAGCCAGTCAGCCAGTCAGCCCAGCTGCATCGACAGGCTGTCCACGGGCTTTCCAGTCATGTCAACGTCTGCGTCATCGTCTTGCGAATTTTCGTTCGTCGTCATCGTCGCCATAATAATAATCAAATATCGATCGATGTGCGTCTGGTTTTGGTTTTTGGGCTCTTGCCTTCTGGGCTTCTTGGCACGACAATTTTCGACGGTCGACGGCCTTCTGGCCACATGCGCTTGCCAAGAGTCTCAGACATTGCTCAAGCCATATGCCATTTGGCTTATGGATATATATATATATATATATATATATATATATATATATATATATATATATATATATATATATATATATATATATATATATATATATATATATATATATATATTTATACATCTATATCTGCAGTTTGATCTTCTGAGCTCTTCCCGTTCGGCAATTACTTGTGCAGGGTATTTGCTAGTCGGCCAGCTAATTCTGCCGTTTGTTTCCTTCACTCAGTTGCCTTTCTCTTCTTTCTTTCGCTTTCTTCTGCCTTTGCTCGCTCTTTCGCCTTTTATGCCTTTTAGTTTGTTGCTTTGTTTGGCATTATTTGTTGCACTTAAAGCGCTGTCGCTTTGCCGCTGCACGTTTCTTGCTGCTCTCGAATTTTAATATTAAAATCGCATTTTTAATGAAACTCGTTGAGCAGCTGCTCCACGCCCCCCATCCACAGCCAAAATAGAAAAAAAGTAGCTACACTGCTGCCTCCAAAATAGACGCAAATAGATGACGCATGCGACGCATCTGGCAAGAGGAGCCAAGCACACACACACACACACACACATACACAGATGCATGCATGCATGCATGTGTAAGGGCAGCAAAGGGTTGCAGCCTTTAGTAATATTTTGTTGTTGTTGTTTTTTTTTTGTTTTTATTTTTTGGGAAGAGTGGAGAGGGGTTGGGGTGTTTTGGTGCAGAAGCCGTTAGAGCGGAAGCGACTATTTGAAATATATATATTTTTTTCGTAATATTTTTGCACAAATTATTATGTATTGTTATAATTTTTGCTTTTTCTATTTTTTTTTTTTTGTTTTTCTTGTTTTTTTTTTTCTACTGCTGCGCATTTGGCAAGCAACAACGGCAAGAAGAGCAATGCAAACACACAACAATAACACACACGCACACGCCAAAACACACTTAGACAAATACACACACAGGCAGGCTGCGGCAAACGTTGAGCTGCAATGTGCGCTCGAAAGTATGCAACAATATTTTAAGCGCTCGCTTTTTCGGCCTTTCGCGCGCATATGTGTGTTGTGTGTGTGTGGTAGATGTGTTTTGTAATATTTTTTTGTTTTAATATATGTGTATTTCCATACACACATGCATACATATATATATATATGTATATATATATATATATATTGTGTGTACCGTTTGACGTTTCGGTTATGGGTATTTCGTCTCTGTTATGGGCTGCGCTGTTGCCTGATTTTTAATAAAAATAAAATACACACACACACACACTCGTACGCACACATACACCAACTGCAAACAGCTAAAGTAGTCGAAAGATACAAAAAAAAAAAAGAAGAAAATGTGAAAATGTGAAAATAAATATAAAAAGCGCAGCCCAAACAAAAGTCAGACATTGAATGCAACTCGCGTGGGCTTGGGGTGAACTTCAGTGGGTATGGGGCGCCAGCTGCAGCGGGCGCACGGCCTTAAAGCCGCCTCTTGGCCAACAGCTTCAAATGGCCAACTGCCAAGACATGCCAGAGAACTAATGCAAAGCAGCCAACGTAGTGCCAAGCGCCAACTTTATCGTAACCAAATTTGCCAAGGCAAAATTCCGTGCCCTCCCCCTCCCCTGACACGCCCACGTAATGGGCTGATCTCTGGCCGAAAAACTCAAATTGCCTTTGCTAGGATACAATCTATTTCTGTATTCCGCAGCTCTGAAGTCGCTTGGCTTTATCAGAGCACAACTTGACCAATTGCTAAATGACAATAGATAATTTAAGCAGAAGATTGAAGCACGTTGGTAAAAGCTGATAACTATGCTAAGGGTATCTGTGCCAATCGATTGTTATCGATATATTCATCCACATTTGGCATATTCTGCATACAAAGCCTCAGCTCCAACTACTTATCGATAATTATCCACACAGATATAGCTAAGAAATTATTAGCCAATTTTCTGTAATCGTTCGAATTGGAACTATTGATCGATATCTATAAATTTATCGATATACATACGATATACATACATATGATATACATGCATCTGCCGCATGTAAGATGAACAAAGATCTCATTAAACTTAAAGCATCGCTACTGCCACTTATCGATAATTATCGATAGGCATACATTCGCTTCTGAATGTATTCGACTGTTGCATGTTGATCACACAATTTGATGCTCTGGAAAGTCCTCTTTAAGCCCTTGGCAAACATTCCGTTATGTTGAGCTATTAGCCCAGCCACTCCACTCCGCGCCATTCCCTCAAAAATTGCGTTAGCCATGGTTGGACCTGGCCCCCACCGCACGCGCTGCGAACGCATTCAGTGGCGCATGGTGCTGCGCCCAAAAATAAAAATAATAAAAATACAAAGCAACAAAACAAAAATATATATAAAAAAAACAAAAAAAAAACCAGAGAGAGAAGCACTTGAAAAACTTTGCAATCAACGCGGCGGACTGATTACAATGCTCTGGCAGCGCAGTCAACGGCGACGTCAGCGCCGGGTCTGCGATTGGAGGTGGAGGGCGTATAAGAGAGAGAGAGAGAGAGAGAGAGAGAGAGAGACAAAGAGAGAGTGAGCGAAGGTACGGGGGCAGATATGTGCAATGTGCGTGGAGTTTTTGCAGGAGTCAAAGTGCTAGCTCTCACATACATATACACACACGCATACACCCCCACACACACACATACGCATACTCATGCATGAATCCAATATATTTTCGCTTTGGCATTTGTTGCGTTTCGAGATGTTTGTTTGGACGTCGTTGTATTGTGGCCGCGTGTGTGTGTGATTGACAGTTGGCCCATTGATAAGAGCTGGCGTTAGTGGGGAATGGACGCTGGGGACTGTCGACGGTCGACAGTCGTTTCATATTTTTTATAATTGAAATGCGGCTGCCTAAATGCAGTCAAAAGTTATGCGAGCCTAAAAAGAGAACAAAACAAAAAACAAAAACCGCAAAAAAAAAATATGATACGCATACGCAGCTAAACAACAACAGTGAGAGAGCAGGAGAAGTGGCGAGGGGGGCGGGCGAGTGCTGAAGGGCGAGACGACGATGACGATGACGCTGCATCAAATGCAAGCACAGCGACAGTTCAGAGTCGGCCTAAAGGTATGCTACACAAGAAAAAAAATGCATAAAGCAACAGCAACAGCAACAACAACAAACACACAAAAAACGACGACGACGACGACGGCAACGACACGGCGAGCAGGCAGGCAAATGAAAATATGAAGGCGAATGTAAAGTAGAAGGAGCATAGGCACAGCAGCAATGCAAGTGCGGGAGCGAGAAGGAGCGAGGCGCGAGCACGAGCGTGTGAGCGGAGCGGCAGGCAAAGTCAGACGGGTGGGTAAGAGAAGCTTACAAAAAAAGTCAAACACACACACACACAGTAAATAAAGAAGGTATTTGTTTCAAAATTAAATACGCACGTGTAAAAGTGTGTGTGTGTGCAACTGCAGTCTGTGCACGAAAGCAAAGGGTAAAAGAAAGCAAAAGTTGCGCTGCTGCTGCTGCTGCCGATGCTGATTTTGTCTTTTTGTGCTTATGCGCCGTTATTATTTTTATTATTCTTATAATTTCTAGACTTGCCCAAGCAGAGCGAGCAGCAAGTAGAAGAAGAGCAAACGAAACGAAAAGAAACGAAAAAAGGAAAGTGTAAAAGCAAAAGTATTTATGAAGCGGCAAATGCGGCTGAGCTAAGCTATGCAAAGAGCGCGGATGAGTGGGAGAGCGGCGGAGAGCGGGAGAGCGGGACAGCCTGTAGAGCTGAAAGAGCGGGCAGAGTGCAAGAGTAGCTGAGCGTTGGAGAGTAAGAGCAAGAGCAGAGCCATTTGCATATGTTTGTGTGCGTGTGTCAGCGTCAATGTCCGACAACGACTCCAGACACACACGACACACGACACACACACACACACACAGAGGCGAGGCTCTGCTACGTTTTTTGCTATTTATTTTCGGTTTTTTGTTTTTTAGATAAATTTTTATTTGAATTTATGCACATGTGCGTTGCACATGTGTGTGTGTGTGTGTGTGTGAAGCATGCGCTACGCAGCATTTGGCGGACATTGAGGGCTAAGCAGCTGCAATTGCAGACACAAGAAATTATCTTCTAGAGTCGATGTGACTGTCATACACATACAGGAGTGCATGTATGCATATGTATTTATTTATGCATGGCTATTGGCAACGCTTGTCAAATATTTGACGTTATTGCTAAGGCGCACTCTGTGCGTGTAGCGCCTAGAGCCGGTTGAGCTAGTCGAACATCGTCGACATGTTTGGCTCTGCCGATTGCACTCGTTGCGTTGCGTGTCGCTTGGGGTCGCACACGGCACGTTATCCTCTGCGTGTGTGTTTGCTGCAGCCCCGTTACCCAGACCCTGTCGTGCGTCGCTTAAATTCGTCAAGCGTTGCAACAAAGTGCGTTTTGTACTTTTTCTTTGCACTGGCGACGGCGACGACGCTGTCGTCGTCGCTGTTGACGAGCACGACGAAAAATAAAAACACACACACACACACAAAAAGAAATGGCAAAAGCTTGCGCCACACACACACACACGCACACGCAGGAGCAGAGCTAAGAAATATAATAAAAACGACAGCAGCGACTATTTTTTTTTTTTTTATTTTTGCTGCTTGTTCACAAAAAATGTTCGCTTAAAAAGGCAGAAGCGGCGACATTTTAGCGGCAAGGGTAGAGTTCCCAAACAAACGCGGAAATAAGAGAAAATCAGAAGAAGAAAACGTAATGTGAAAATATATATTTTTGCCGGAAGCTAAATGTGTGTGTTTTTTTTTAATTTTTTTTTTTTTTGGTTTTGTTTTTGTTAGCGTCGCTGGGGCGTTGCTGCGTTATCCTTAAATGTCGCAAGTACAGTTGTGCGCGCTGCGCCTAAATGCACGCTTCAAGCACTTTCCACTGGCTGCCAAATTATTATTTTATGTGGCTAAACTGAAGGAGGACTGGGGGGACTGTCTGTCACAAAGGATTCACCTGATCAATACGAAAATATTGAAATTGAAAAACTAATATGTTTTATTTAATTATTTTCGAATGCATTTTCCTGTTCGTTTTGTGACATTTTTCTCATTTGACCCCGTCGGCAGTTTGTATTGTCGCTAGTATCATAAATTATTGGAGTCCATGAGGGAAACGGAAAGAGAAAAAGACAAACTGAAATTTGAAACACGAAATGTCAAAACAATGAATGGGGCCAAACAGCCGATAGTTTGTTATATGCGCGACGCTCTATGCGCTTCTCATGCTGTCGAGTGAGGTTCATTTTGGGACTAATAAATTAATTTGCATTTGAAGAATATTTAGTTATATTTGATGACGTTTCAGTATTTCGATATGTAATCTGGCCTCGATATAAGACGAACTATAGAGTCGTTTCTCTATGCGCTTCTCATGCGATTAACTTTATTTCCAAGTACATATAGATTAAAAAATTATAAAATTTTCGCTTATCATCAAAACAAAAATCAAACACTTCGCGCTTCTCCAAGTACTTCTCATGCTGTCAAGGGAGCATAATTTGATTGTTTCTTAATTTACAAATACGACTTTCTATGCGCTTCTCAGTATGAGACGCGAGCTTTGCTCTGTACAGAGAGAATCTCAAGCAAATTAATTGAATTTCTTTGGCTAATCAAATATCAACACTCTGTTCGCCTGGGCAGGGTATATGCAGCAGGCCATACACTGGGGCTTGGATGCGGCTGTACGTTGGCCATATTGAAAATTATAGTGTCGTAAACATGCAACTGCAATTGCCACTAGCAACAACAACAACAATGGCGTCGTGGCAAAAAAAAATTAAATTAAAATAGAAAACAAACTCTCGAACATGGTCAGCAAATAAATAAAAAATAGCCGGGCTAAAACGTCTGAAAAAAGGCCAAAAAAACACACTTAAACAAACAAACAATGGAATGGGCAAACGCGAATTGCAAGCGGAAATTGCTATAGCAATGTTTTGCCACTGTGCATGTGTGTGTGTGTGTGCGTGTGTGTGTGTGTGTATGAAGTAACAAAATCCGCTGGCCACACAAAAACAACATTAAAAACCAATGCAAACTAAGCTGAAACACAAAAAGAAAATAAAAGACAGAGAGAGCGAGTGAGAGAGAGAGGGAGAGAGCGAACATGGGGGAGTAAAAGAGACATGACATTTTGCTGTGCGAAAACTTATTGCACAGAGTATTTACTATTTAGAGTATATAAATATATATATAAATGCATGTGTGTGTGTGTGTGTGTAGCTAAGTATACAAAGTGTGGAAGTGTTTGTGGGTGTGTGATAGAGATAGAGCTATACGTATAGGCAAAAGTACGAGTGTTTTTTAGTTAGAAAGAGAGCGCAACTACAACATGGAACAACAACAACAACAAAGAATTTAAAAGAAGAAGAAATAATTAATATATATATATATATATATATATATATATATATATATATATATATGTAGATATAGAAATATATGTATATATATATATATATATATATATATATTAAGAAACATATACAAGGAGAACTTGAACTGAACAACTAATACATATATATACACATATATATATATATATAAATATATATAATATATATTTGAATAATATATGTTATAATTTTAGTAAAAATATTTTTTTTTATATATTTATATATATATATATATATATATATATATAAATACATATAAAAATATATATATGCATAAAAAGGTGTGTGTGTATATATATTATATAGGTATATAGATATTGATTATGTATAGATATTAAAAATATATATAAATATATAATAAATATAAATAGATATATATATATATATATATATACATATAATATATATAGATATATGCATATATATTCCATATATAAATATATAAAATTCATAGACAAAGAACACGACGAAGAGCAAAAACATGTGTTGAGTTTTGATTTGTTTTCTTTGCTTAGATTTGTTTTTTTTTTAACTATTGTTATACATAATATAAAGATAATATAAATATATATATATATATATATATATATATATATATATATATATATATATATATATATATATATATATATATATATATATATATAATATATATATAGATATATATACATATATATAAATATGGAATGTATATATAAATGGCAGGTATATAAACGACAGACAAAGAGAGTGAGAGAGAGAGAGAGAGAGACGGGACGTATACGTAATTTTGTGTTGAAATCATAATTTGAACTAAGAATTTGGAAATGAGCACTGAATTGGGCGCAACTAAAACATAGTTAGAAAGTGTGTAATAGAGTGAGAGAGAGAGAGAGGACAGGTAGAAAGAGAAAGATATAGAGCGTGTAGCCAAATCGCTTGATGTATTTACGTATTTGCTAAGGAGATGCAGTTCGCATTCGATCTGAATGGCTTGGTCAATTTGATATGCTCAGAGAAGACTCTGAGCGAAAAAGATAGACAGATAGAGAGAGAGAGAGAGATAGTGTATGTGCGTGTGTGTGTGTGTGTGAGAGAGAGAGAGAGAGAGAGAGAGATTCTCGAGTCGAATTCGTTTATACATTAGTTTTGTTCAAGACCTGTCGAAGCAGCAAAAGCATTCACTGAATGGACTTGGAGTGGGTTGACGGATTTATTGCATGATCGGGCGGGGGCTCTTGGTTGATTGGGAAGATTTTGTTTAATTTGGGTTTGAATTTGGCCTTGGGTTTGGGTGGGGGTCTGGGACGTTCGGTATGGCTGGGAGTAGTTGCTGGAGTATTCGACTTACCGATTCGTGCGAGGCGCGATAGTCCAGATCGCCGCCCAGTCCGCCGCCAGCTGATGCCGAACGCGGTTGCATGTGTCTGCTGTGACTGCTGTTATCATCCTCACTGCAATCGATCTCTTTCTTGAGGCTCTGCAAGGTACAACAATACAAAAAGATGAAAAGCCAGTTCAAAAGGGGAAGAGTGAGAGGGAGAGAGAGGGAGAGAGTAAAATATAGCTAGAGTGCAGACAGCCAAAGCTTGCACTTAACATGAATTCATTAACATTTACATTTAACATTAACATTAACAGTGTCAAGAGCATAGCTAAAAGCTGTCAGCCTGCCTCTGAGAGTAACATGATAAGAGTTAAGAGCATATATATATATATATATATACTTTTGAGTTATTGAATCACTCAGATTATATATAATTTCTATCTTAACTCTGAGTAAAGAACTTTAGACTTGAGTTCTGATAACAGCCTAGTCTTTACGATATAGATGTCAATCTGATATGTTTTAGGTTAAGAGTCTTCTTAATCTTATAAGCTAACAGCTGACAGAAAAAGACATCGTCTATATGAATATACCCAAAAGTTAATCGGGTTGCATCTTGAGTCCAGTTACTCTCTAGTAAACGGATATTAGCTCTGCTTCTGCGGTAATAGCATTTTGAGGCTACGAACTTTGCATTTAATCAAGAGTATTTTAGTCAGGAAATTCCCAAAGATTTTTTTGATGCATGGCAATAACTAACTGTTATCGATAACTACAATAGCTGCTGGCATTTAGTTATCGACAAGATTATTATGATTTATGTGGCTCAACGGATGCCCCAAATGGATTTTCAATAACTATCAGTTATCGATTGCTGCTGGCGTATAGTTATCGGTACGCGTAATATCACCATATATGAGTTCTTCCTTCTTCTTCTCCCCTTCTGTTTTCATCCCCAAAAACATCTCGAAAGTCTCTCAGCCTCTGTCAAGTCTCAAGGTCGGTGAGTGCACAGGCGAAGCAAGTCTTTAGCATAGCGTGAGATGGGGTTAGGCACTTACCAATGGCACCGATTGCACTGGCAAGAGGCCGGCTACGTTGCCGGGATTCAAGAGGCTGCTGGAGCGTGCTTCGGCAGCCGCATTACTGCCGTCGCGTGACGAGCGCGATGATGGACGTCCGGACTGCGACATCGAGAGACTCAGATCGGAGGCGACGGCATTGCCGCCGCCGCCGCCGCCGCCGCCGCCACCACCGCCAGGTGTAGAGCGAGCTGATTCCATGGCAGCGGCCGCTGCCGCCGCGGCTGCGGCTGCCGACGACGAGGGCATCGAGATTAGCGGTGATGGTATAACGGTTGAGCCCGTAGAGAGATCGACACCGCCGCTGCTCATCTTCATGTTGAGGCCCATCTCGTTGCTGCTGTTGTCCGCCTCATCGTCGTCATCCAGATCCATCTCGTCGTCATAGTCGTCGTCGAGCACCTCTGTCTTCGGCTGCAGCAGCGATCCACGTGCGGCCGCTGCTGCTTCGGCGGCGGCTGCTGCTGCTGCTGCTGCGGCTGCGGCTGCGGCTGCTGCAGCTGACGACGATGCTGACTGATGCGGATGCTGATCATCATCGTCCTCATCATCGTCGTCATCATCGTCGTCGTCCTCGTTCTCGTTCTGGGCACGCCGCGCCCTATGATGCGCGATGCGTTGCGCAATGTCGCGCGCAGCGGCCGCAGCCGTCCGATGCACGACAATCACATGATCGTCCACATCGGTCATGTCCTGATCGTCCGGCTCCTCCTCGTCGTCGTCGTCGTCGTCAATTTCAACGGCCACGACTCGGCTGCTCGGCTCCGGCGTGCCGCTCGCTCTGCATTCGTTGCCGTTGCTGCCGCTGGGCGAGCCGCCCGTTGAGGAGGAGCAAGTGGCTTTCATTTGGTTGTTGCTGCTGCTGCTGCTGTTGTTGTTGTTGTTGTTGTTGTTGCTGCTGCTAGTGTTGTTGTTGTTGTTGCTAGTGTTTGTGTTGTTGTTGTTATTGTTGTTGTTGCTGCTGCTGCTGTTGTTATTGTTGTTGTTGTTGTTGTTGCTGCTGCTGTTGTGGCTGCTCGTAGAGCTCTCTGGCGGCATGGCGTGCGGCTCAGCGGACGCGGCTGTGACAACGGCGACGGCGACGGCGGCAGCGGCGGGTCTTTGATAGAGATCTAGCGGCATTGATGTATACTCTTCCAGCTCCACCAGCAGATCATCGTCCTCCTCCAGCAGCTCCTCTGGCTCATCGTCATCCTCGTCCTCGTCCTCGTCCTCCAGGAGCTCAATGGCCGCTGCTCTGCTGCTGCTCACTGGCCGCTTTGGCGGCGGCGTCGGACTGCAGCGTTCGCTTGCCTCACGCTTCGACGCGGACGTCGCTGCTGACGCCTCAGCGGCGGATGACGCTGGCGCTGTTGCTGCCGCTGCTGCTGCTGTTGTTGTTGTTGTTGTTGTTGTCGCTGTGGTTGCTGCTGCTGTTGTTGTTGTTGTCGCTGCTGTTGCGGTTTCTGTTGCTGCTGTTTTACTGCTGCTGCCAGCAGCTGCTGTCGCTATATTATCCGCTGCTGCTGCCGCTGCTGCTGCTGCTGCTGCTGCTGCTGCTGTTGTCGTTGCAGCTGCTGTCGCTGCCGCTGCCGCTGCTGCTGTCGTGGCTGTTGAAGAGCTGGGAGCTGACGCTGCTGCCGCCGCTGCTGCAGCTGCGTCCAGTGGACTGTCGGCCGCTTTGCTGGCACTGCCGCTGCCGCCGCCGCTGGCCTGCGAATGGGGACGCAGGCGATCCGGCTCCCGTTCGGGCTCCCGCAGCGTCGTGTTCTGATTTGTCATCTCGGCTAGGCCCTTAACCTGCCAAAACGGTAAATGTTTGCTTTGAGTTCAAGTTCGCATTCAAGTTCGAACTCGAGTTCGAATCGAGCTCTCGCCCGCGCCTACCTTGAGTGATTCGGCTGTCTTGAGCAGCGCTGGCAACTGACAATATTGCACGTTCACCTCGCCCTTGTACATGAATTCAACTAGAGTTTGCAGCTCGGCAAAACGGACGTCCTTCAGTATCACAATTGGATGTGGATCGGAGTGCTGCAGAAACAGGCTCTGGAAATACGAGGAGCAGGCCGACAGCACCACCTGCAACACAAGAGCACAGAGTAAAATTATAAGAATAATCCACTTACGAATCTCTTATTTCCCAATAGAAACAAATCTTCAACTTTGGTGAGATACGAAATAAAGCAAAGCTGCTCAGACGCTTCACGAGACTTGTTTTGACACTAGCTTCAAGGGCATGCGTGACTTGCCCAAATAGGTCCCTAACTCAAATGAGCCTTAGAGCTAGAAGGCTACTTTCACCGGAATCGAATATACTTCAAGCTCAACCAGCCCAATGCCTATATAGCCCTTGAATCGACTCGGAATTCTCATTTACTTGGGCTTGGGTTTATAAAATAATTTCACATTTTATCATTTCCATTTTTCTTATATGGGTAAACTTTATTTCAGAATAATTTTTTCGGCTAAATATACAATAGATAATCATATCTTCTGACCAAAATTATTTTATTTATATATATATATATATATATATATACATATATATATATATATATATATATATATATATATATATATATATGCTTAACATTTTTGTAATATTTAAATATTCTATTTAAATATTGATTGCTTTTTAGCAATTTCGCTTCTTGCTGCCCATCCCTTCATCTCTGTGTTCCCTTCCCTTCCATCTGTTTTTTACGTCAGCCCTGCCGTCCACCTTCCCGTTCGTCTGTCCTTTCGCCCACCTGTCCGTTTAATCGCACACGCGTCCATCCAACTACCAATTCCTCCTTTCATCTGTCCCTCCGACTGTCCATCCGTTGGTCTGTTCGACTGTCCATCCGTCTGCCTGTCCGTCCATTCCCCTGACCGTTGCTCACTTTGCCTGTTTTTTCTATTTGCCTCTCCGTTCATCACATCCGTCTATCCGTCCGTTCTTTGGCCTTTTCGTCCGTCTTTCTATTCGTTTTTATGTCTGCCTGTGCCTCCTGCTGTCCATCCTATCGTTCAGCCGTTCTCCCAACAATCCATCCGACTCTACGGCAATTTTTAGAGGTTGACTAACAACGATTATATCTAAATTAGTTCGAAATAACTTCGAATACCCTTTGCACTCAAGTTGTAGAAGGAACTTCACCTTAAGAGATCCATATTTAGGCCTTTAATAACTTCAGTTTCAGTTTCAGTTTTAGTTACGCCTTCAACTGCGTTTCCTCTTGATTAGCAGAGCATAAAATCTGCCTGGCAGTGCAACAATACAGCTAACATATACTCATACGTAATATATATAATAATTATGGCAATAACTGTACCATAACAAACTGTATTTATGAACTAACGATGAGCGGCCATGAAATTTGTATTAAGAAATTGAAAATCGAATTGAAACTTTATTGAAATTTATGTAGGCGAAGTTCATAAACTTGCGAATGCGAGTAAATTGTGAGCAAAGGCTGAAATGATGCTGCGAGCGAGAGCGCTAATCGATAAAATATTTGGATTGAGCATTAGAAAGTAGGAAGGGAGCGAGAAGGAGAGTGGGATGGAGAGAGAGAGAGAGCGAAGAAGGCGCGTTGCATTTATTAGATTTACGATCAGCGTGGGGCATCGGCTTCACTTTGAAGATGCTGTGCAGCAACTGTTACAACTGGCAACTGGCAACTGGGAACTGGCAACTGGGAACTGGTCAACTGGCTGGCGATTGCTGCGGGCGTCCAGGCGTGAACACGCCACGAATGACAATGCGCTGCCAGCAGCAACTGGAATGGGAGCAGCAGCGGCAGCCACACTCTGGCCGCATATCTGTCGATTTTTATGTGCGCTTGCACGCCTTGGGGTATGCAATGCCAAGCCAGCCAGCCAGGTGAGTGTGAAGCGTGAGGGAGTGAGGAAGAGGGAGAGGGAGAGGGAGAGGGAGAGGGAGGCAGGGGCCTGGCAACATGTTGTAAATTTTCATGGCTTGGCAAATTGAAAAGGCGTCGGCTTGGCATTTCGCATCCACTCGATTCGGGCCGACTGCCTAATGAGCTTTTGGCTATTGGCCACGTTGGCCCGGCCCGGCCCGGCCCAGCCCGGCCTGGCCTGGTCAGACTCCAGCTAGTCTTCGCCTGTCACGCGCCCCGTTTGCGCCAGAATTTATTTTAAAAAATGCAATCGGCGCGCACACGCCCCCAAACGCAACCAAAATGAGCGCTAATAAATTCACGCGCATATTAGTGGACCCGTTTCGCCGCACACACACACATATATATATTTATATATATATAGTATCTGTGTAAGAGGAAGAAGCAGCAGCAAAGAAAATCGAATTTCCTGATTACAACAAGCAGCAGCCAGCCAGAGGAAGCTGAGGCGGAGGAGGCGCTGCCCAGGCGTCGCAAATTGCCAACACTTTTAATTGAACGCCGCTGTCGACGTCGACGTCGCTGATGCCGCTGCTTCTGTTATTATTAACATTGCGGGCATAACGCCCCCAAAGCTAATGAACGCCAAAGGCTTTGATTTCTAACGCCAGGCGCAGTTAGAAAATGTTGCATGTAATTTGCAGCCAAATAGTCAACAACATAAATTGCCATAGATTAAAGCACGCAGCAGCAGCAGCAGCAGTAGCAACAGGAGCAGCAGCAGAAGCAGTAGCAACAGGAGCAGCCTCACAGAGGCACAAGCGATCCTCAAGCGTTGCCCATGCTCAGATTGCGTGCCGCGGCTGTGGGCGTTGCCACACTTTCCCATTGCGGTTCGTATAAATCGTCAACGAATTTAAATGAAATTACCAAAGGCAGCCAACGCCTCGGCAGCTCGCAGCTCGCTGCACGTTCGCGCCAGCCAAATGAACTGGAACTGCGACTGCAACTGGTTCAGGAACTACAGCTGAACCGCAGCGCTACCGCCAAGGCCATAAATCAAGCCGCACCACAGCTGTTCCAAGGGCAGCTCCACACAATTAACCAAACGCCGCCCCCAGCCCAATCAGCGCGCCTCAGATATATCTCCATATTTATCATATATATGATATGTATATATGATATGTATATATATATATATATATATATATATATATATATATATATATATATATACATCGAATCGCAAAATTGTTCCGATTAGAAAAGAGATTAGAATTTGGAATATTTAATAGTTAAAATTATGATAAAACTGCTAAAAGTTAAAAAAAATACTAAATTCTGAACTATAGTAGTAAATATATATATATATATATATATATATATATATATATATAGATATATATATACTTGTTTTTTTTTTTATAAAACTATTTATAATAGTCGATATACCTTAAATATAACATCTATATTATTATGCAGTATTTTGTGCTGTTTTTAGTATATTTCAGTATTTTTATTATATTTTTATAAGTAGTATTTATATTGTTGTTTCGAATTTTTAAAAATGAAAATCAGCACTAGTAATATTTTTTAGTAATATATAGTATTTTAAGTCATTTTAAACAATTGCTATTTTTATGCTTATTTTAATTTTATTTATTTTTTTTTTTTTCAGTATATAAGATCAAAGAAAAATATTTGATCATATATAGTAAAATAGAATGGAAGTTAAGAACACTCTATATATCAATATGCTTCGACTGCATAGGAGTAGAGACTAGCATAAAAAAACAAAAATGTAGCATTTAATATGGTAGAATAATATAGTAGTAGATTGAAGAAAATAGTAGTATACAGAAAATAGTAGTAGATATTAGTAGTAGTTATTAGGTATTAGAATATTTATCTAGTTGTAATAGTACTTGTGGCGCATAAAGTAGTACATCATTGTATGCTCCACTATATGACAGAAACAGTAGTAGAAGCTGGCAAAAGTAGTAGATTTCTAAGATCTCTTCTGATCTGCATGTCATTGAGCAACACTTGCAACACATTCTGGCGTCTTTCAACACTGACTTACAGCACTAACGCAAGCAAGTGCAGAATAATTCGAATTTGAATCATTAAATTGATGAATATGGAATGAAATCAATAAAATAAAATCTGCTATAATTTTTGCCATAATTTGTGCCATAATTTGTGCCATAATTTGTGCTATAATTGCAAGAGTATTTGCCTTGGAACGAGGCTCCATGTAAATTATATAAATTTGCGCACATTTCGAGAGTGCGGGAGAAACAAAAATAAAAGTACAAGCAGATAATAATAATGATGATATTAATAATGATGATAATGATAATGACAATGACGAGACCAATAAGAGCCAAGCTGAGGGTAAGAAATATGAAATTGAAGCTAATCACAATGCTTAGGCTCAGACGCAAATTGTGCGGATCAGCCTGAGGTATCCCCATGGGGAGGTGGAGAGGGGGCGCCATAGTGGGCGTGGCAGAAGTGGGTGCAGCGCTGGCAGCAGTAGCGCAGCAGCAAACTGTTGCAGCTGCAGCTTAAATTATATTAAGACATAAAACCAGAGAGACAGAGAGAGAGCGAGAGAGAGAGAGAGAGGCAGAGCGACTGCGGCGTTGCACTTGGCTGAGCTGCATGTTGCAAGTTGCACGTTGCAAGCAGCACAACCAAATAGCAAATGCTAAAACCAACAACAACAACAACAATGAGATGAGCATTGCCCGCGGCAAATGTTAAATTCCAACAACAACAACAACAGCAACTGGGTAAATCTATGCACGCTTCTACACAACAGAGGCCAGGCGATATGCTAACATTATAATTTGCATATTTCGCCGCAGTGTATTTTGGCGACCCAACTCAGCGCTGATGGGTGGTCAAGCAGCAGCAGCAGCGACAACAACAACAACAACAACAACAACAATCAGTACTTATTTTCAGGGAGTGGCCTTAATAGAAATGTTAACCTTTCGCAACAGCGCCTTAGCTTGAGTCTGAGTATAGTATATCCGCCCATTCAGTAATACATATGTATATATAAATATAGGTTATAAATATATAGCTGTATTTCTAGAGAATGAATATATTTTATGGAATTCTGTTTTATAACACACAAAAAAAAAAAAAAGAAAAAATAATTAAAATAGTGTTCCATAACTTTAAACAAAAAATAATAATGACAATAAAATACAAATCAAATGAAATATTTTTGAAATAACAAAAGTCTGAGAGAACAGTAAAAATGTGCTTAATTAAAAATATAATTAAATTAAAGAAAAAATTAGCAAGTAAATAATATAAAAATAAAAGTAAAGAATATAACATACAAAAACTTCAAAATAATTTTATAATTGAACAATTATTTGCATATAAGATATAAAAAATTATATTAAAATAAAAATTAAAAATTAAATTGCATAAATTTAGATATTTTTATTTTATTTTATTTTTATATAATGCCATTATTAAATAAAACATAAGAATATTTTTAATATAGTATTCAAATAAATTCCCACAATTGTTCATATTTAAACATGCAAAGAAAATAGAGCAAAAATATTTTTGAAAAAGAAAAAAAATTTAAGCAAGTAAAACAAACGTATTCGTCAATGAATATTTTGTAAAATTAAAAAAAAAAAAAAACATTGTTTAACTATGCCAATTTAACAAAAATTCCGAGTTTCACTGTATAGCAAAATAAAGAATAAATACAAACAAAAGAAGAAAAAACACAAATTTTTGCAGTTAACTTTTTCTGGCCTTTGATGTTGATTAATGGCCGAAATGGAGAAGTTTGGCAGGCAAAAATAAAAGATGAAATAATATGAAATAAAATATAAGAAACAGCAACAACAGCAAAAGTGCAGAAAAAGGCCAAACAAAAATATGGCATTTCTAATTTAACAACTGCGCTTCAAATAAAAATTGCGTTTTTTTGCCGACTGCTGCTATTTAATTATTTTCTTAGAGCTCATTTCAGCGGCGGCGACTGCGACTGCGACGACGACGACGACGGCGACAGAGTGCGGGCAGCAAGCACACATCACATGTTGACCTTGATATTCGCATTCGCAGCGGAACCAACTTTGTGTGCAAACGTCTGTGTGCATGCGTGTGTGTATGTGTGTGTCTGTGCGAAGCGGCGTGCAAAGCATTAAGCAAAAGCAAAAGCAAAAGCAGCGGCAGCGTCAGCGCACGCAACGCAGCAGCTGAGAGCTTTAACGCCGTTTGTCGTTAGTGTAGCGTGCGAAACGACAGCAGCGCAGCAGCAGCAGCCAGGGCGGACGCAGCAAGAAGGAGGAGATGGCAAAAGGCAAGGGCGCAGCGCGTTTGTAAAACTTGCGAATGCGCGGGAGTGTGTATGTGTGTGTGTGTGGTTGTGTGTCAGTACGTATGTGCCTGTCTTTGTCTATGTGCGCACAAAATGTGAATTGCAAAAACGCAGGAAAAAATAAATAAATAAAATTAAAAATTATCTCATCAAATGTGGCAACTGTTTATTTTAAGTATATTTTTTGTATCTATGTGAGTGCACATGTATAAGTGTGTGTAGGATTTCTGTTTTGGGTGCGTTAATTTCTGTATACTTTAGAGTTGATTATGGCCATTATGATTAAGTTAATTAGTCAAATGCAACCAAAGGCAACCACAAATCATAAATAAATGAATTCCATTTGCGAGCCATCAAACATCTTGAAACGCCTTCATTTCATGTTCGCTTCTCGCCCTCTCTCGCTCGCTCGCTCGCTCGCTCACTCTTTTCTGTTGACTGATTGCACGAAGCCGGACGAGTTGCGCTAATGCGACGATGACCTTGGAATTAGAGTCCAAGCAAAATTAGTGTGGCGAAAAATAAAATTAAAAAAATAAACCAACAAATATACATACATCTGTATGTATGTATGTATATTCTTATGGGTAAGCAGCGAAACCAAAACTCAGCAAAGTGAAAAAAAATCAGAGCTATAAAATCTATGCTTGAGAAAGAAGTCTCCAAAGAGCGAACACACAAATTGTGTGTATGTACATACATAATATGTATGTATGTATGTATATGATTTATGACACGAATGTATGTATGTAAATGCAAACCAGAGTATGCACACGCACACCTACATACATATGCGTATAGTGCCTTTCGCATTCTCTGGTGATCGATGCTTTTTGCACTTTATCGTTAAATACATACAAACATATGTATGTATGTATGCACACACATACATACATATGTATGTAGGCATGTGTATGCATGTGTATCAATTCGGGTTTCAAGTTCGTTCTCAGCTGCCATTCACATGTCGCACCGGCTCACAGACACATAAAGCAAACATCCACGGAATCAGCTGTTTTGCGCGTCACACGCATTTTTGTCGTCTCACGCACATTTTTTGAGTTCCAGACACAGACGCGCCCCCAAAAATACAAGAAATTAAAACAACAGCAAAACATGCGTAGAGGCAGCGACGCAATATCTGAGATGACGTCACAGCAAACAAGTTCGTGTGAGAGTGCGCGTTCGCACGTTTTGCATGCCATAGATATACATACATACATACGTATGTATAGAAACTGAGAGAGCGAGAGAGACAGACAGACCGCACAGCAACAGACAAACGGTTAACACTGACGTCGGTGTGTTGTTGTCGCGGCTGTCTGCCCACTTGTTGCCGACGAAGTGACGCACAAAACGCATAAACGAAATGTATGTATATATGTATGTATGTACGTACGTTTGTATGTATGTATGTATGTATGTATATTTTGCATGTAGTTGCTGTTGCCGCTATCGTCTGCATACGTGCGTGTGTATGTATACGCTTTGTGTGATTGAACGAGTTTTATATTTATACAAACGCATACATATGTACGCATCGAGACATGCATACACGTACATGCATATGTGTGTGTATGCATAAACAGCATTGACATTGAACTTGAACTTGAATATTGCGTTGCGTTCCGTTGCGTTGCGTTGCGTTGCTTTACGCACCATTCGCTGCTTTTGATTTGCTGTTGTTGTCGCGGCTGGTTATCAACTTGTGCCGTTATCTGATGATAAAAAGCGTGAGCGATAGGCAGAGAGAGAGAGAGAGAGAGAGAGAGAGAGAATGGGCCCATGCATTTGCGAAGTGTGTGAGTGATTGAGCGCACGACTGCGCCTGCCGTCAAGGTCGCCATGCAAATTTATGCACACATGCGAGAGATTTATTTATGCGACGCCTGCGCTGCATTGTTTACAATTCGTAATTAATTTATGGCTGCGGCTGTGGCTGTGGCAGCGACGACGACGGCAACGGCAACGGCAGCGGCAACAGCAACGGCGGCAGCTGTGACAGCTAATTGCAGGTAGTCGACGCGAACGCCAACGGCGCCACACAATAGCGTCTAAATAATATCCGCCCAATGGTCAGCAGCACAGAGCGATTCTAAAAAAAAAAAAAAAAGAAATGAAGAGACTTTGGCAAAGCTCAATTGCTGCAGCGAGCAGCGAGCAGCGCTGCACGCACAAAAGACGCGCCGGAAAGTCGCTCAAATCGCTCTCTGCGTCTGTCTGCTGTGCGCTTTGTCCGCTGCCATTGTCATTGTCTAACAACAATTGCGTGTTGTGTCTGTGGTCAGCAGCGGCAGCAAAAGCTTTTGTGGTCATCCATTTGGTAGCCGGAAGCTCGCAAGACGGCCAGCGGCAGCGACGCGTCGCAGCAGCAGCAGCAGGACAAAACATTGGCAGTGAGACAATCGCAGCACTTGACCCGCCGAAATGCCACACACATACACACACACATACGAACACATATGCTTACAAATATGCTTAGGGAGGCATCTTCAAGGTCAGCAACAGGCGATTATCCCACGCTAAGCAAAGGGACAGCACTAGCTCTTCCTCTTGTCGCTGTCCACCAAAGAATAATTGAAAGGAAAAAGCAAAAGCAAAAGCAAAACCAAAACCAAAGCAAAGCGCAACGGCAAAAGCTCATGAATGAAGTGCGCCTGCGGTGCGAGGGAGATGGCAAATGGCAAGTCGTGCTGATATTGATTTGTGTTGTTGTTGCTGTTAACAATTTGTTGCAAATTGTAAAATGTTGCCAGCAACATAATTTAATTGACGCCGTTATGGGCACGGCTGCAATAACAGCAACAACAGCAACAACAGCAACAGCAACAAAAACATGCGATCAAATCTCATGTAGTCGTTACATTTTGGGCAACGCGATTTGCAAGCGAAACCGGAAAGAGAACGTTTACCGTTACCGTTAACCGCTTGCATGCGAAGGCGTGGAAGCAAAGCACTGTGGGCAGCGCAGCAGCATCAGCAGAGCAAAAACGAAAAACAAAAAAAAATTGGCCATGGCACTGGGTGAGTCGAAAGCAAATGGCAAAAAGAAATGCATTTCATTAAATATGATAGATGGATGGAAGAGGCATGTGTATGTGTTATAATGCACATATATATATATATATATATATATATATATATATATATATATATATCTTCCTTACACTTAATCCTTGCTCACTTTCACTCTTACTTGCTCTAGCCTTATCTCGCGCTTTCTTTCGCACTCTCTCTCGCTCTCGCTCTCTCTTTTTCTATGTATACATATACATTTAAATATATTTATTTCATATCTTTTGCACTTCAAAACCATTTAATACTCTTGAAAATCGCATAGAGAGGCTTTGAGTGTGCCATTCACACTGCACTCAATTGGCGCCACTTTTAAGCTATGATATATTTGTTTAACCATACACACAGACATATGCATGTATTTTTATATATTTGTTAATCTTCCCAAAAAAACAAAAAAAAAAAAAATAATAATTTAGCACAAAAGAAAATATAATAAAAATATAAAAATAAATGTTTAAGCTAGCGTTTTAAAACGCGCCAACGCATGCGCGCGTTTATATTCAGTTCCTGTTGCTGACGTCACTTGTTGTTGTTGTTGTTGCTGTTGCCGGGCCACGCAGCTCGTGTCG
Organism: Drosophila mettleri; assembly: GCA_035047625.1. Lineage (NCBI taxonomy): Eukaryota > Metazoa > Arthropoda > Insecta > Diptera > Drosophilidae > Drosophila > Drosophila mettleri. Next base: position 4,526,457 of record JAWNPI010000109.1, on the reverse strand, counting down.
CCGCTGACCTTCAGACTGGGTTTTTAATTTTGCTGCGCTGCCCGGCTGCGTTTTTGCCTCTTTGCATTGTTGTTGTTGTTGTTTCCAGTTGTTGTTGTTGTTGTTGTTGCTGCTACATTGTTAGAATTATGCCCGGCTTGGCATGGAGACTCGGCTTTGTATGGCCGCTCACCAACTTTGCATCGCTTGTGCAACAATTACTAATTATATACTATACACACACACACACACACACACACACACACACATACATTAACTAATGCCAGCTGGCTGACTGGCTCGTTGCTTAAATGAGATACGGCGGCTATCTCTCTATGCGCGTTTTGTATCGCAGTTTCTAACGCTTCCCCGCCGCCACGCCCCCCCCCCCCTCGCTGAGTGAGTGCGTTTGTCTCTGCGTGCCTGTGTGTGTGTGTGTGTGTGTGAGTATTTGCAGTTTTTAGCCACACACACACACACAGGCATAGTATATACTTATATTTTTAGTTTTTATTGTGCTCAAATATAAAGAAAAGATATAAATCTGTTGAAAATGCGCATAATTATAGCAGCAACAACAACAACAACAACAACAACAACAACGGCAGCAGCAGCAACAACACCTGGCCGTAGACCTGAGCTTTCAGCCTCTACAATCGGTCGTGACAAGAAAAGTTGTTAATTTTAATTATACATTTTTTTCCCTCTTTGCTTGAATTTTGTTTGCATTTTTTTTTCACTTTTAAGTAAATTTTTTTTGTTGCATTCGCTGGCAATTAAATAAAATAATAAAAAAATCTATATATATATATATATATATATATATATATATATATATAATATAAACATATCTCAGAGAGTGTAGGAAATTTGAAAGGAATTTAAAATGTTTTGCCAAAAGTTGTTGGGATTCACTCGAAAGTTTTCCAAAAAATTCTACAAGCTCACGAAACTCTACATACTCTATTAACACTTATTAAAACTTTAAGCTCGGCTAACTCCACTAATTCAAGATACTTTGCTAACTGTATTATTAACTCTACAAGTTTCACAATTTCTATTCCCGAAGACTTTGATAATTAAAGCTGTAGAGACTCTACAAGTTCTACGAACTCCACACACAGCATAGGCTCTGTAAAATCTGTTAACTCTACTAACGCTACTCTACTCTCACTACAAACTTTACTAAAACTGTAAAATCTATTAAAATTTATCAAAGGAGTCTACAGTCTCTGTTAACTCTATAAACTCTACAAGTTCTACTAACTCTACAAACTGTGCAGCTTTAAAAACTCTATTAACTCTGCAAGCTTTAGTCATTCCACAAACACTTCTTACTCTACAAACTCTACAAGCTCTACCAATTTCACAATAAAAACTCTACAATATTCAACTTCACAAACTCTGCAACTCTATAAAATCTACACATTTTACAAACTCTTCTACAATCTCTACAACACTAGAAACTCCACAAGCTCTACTCACACCACAACTCTTCTTACTCTACAAAATCTGTTATCTTTGCGACTGTACACGCTCTACAATCTCTTCTTGCTCTGCAAACTCTACAAATACTGCAACTCTACCAAATCTATCAATTTGATTAGATTAGAGTTATGAGACTCTGTAAACTCTACACTATCTACATGCTCTAAAAGATTCTACCAACTCTACAAACTCAACAAATACTACAAACTCCCACTAATACTACTTAGCTCTACTCCAACTCTACTTGCCTTGCAAACTCTACAAACTGTGCAAACAAAAAGTCTACAAACTCTACAAGAATATCTGACTCGCAGTCAATTTGATTCATATATTTATGCTCAACGATTTTACAGCTTATCTATTTATATATTTATGTATATATATTTATATATATTTATTTATATTTATTTATATATTATATATATGTATTCATATAAACGCATTCCTTGCAGCTTTTCCGCCACACACAAAAAAAAAAAAAAAAAAACAACTTCAATTGAAACGATCAAACGTAGAAAAAAAATAACAAAATGTTAATTGACTTGCGGCCAAATGCCAAAACGAGTCAAAACGCAAATAACTCAGCGAAGAAAAAAAAAAAAAAAAACAACGCAACGAATTGCGAGTGTGTTGTAAATTAACAATTATTGGTTATTAACATGACAATTTTATACCATTTTAATGCATACTCCGGCGACAGCAACAACAGCAACTGCAACAACAGCAAAATGTCGGCAAGTCGCATTTGAAGGCATTTAATTGAATGCGTGAATTGCTTTTGTTGATTGCAGTCAGCCGTCATCGTTAGATTCCAGTTCTTGTTGCTGTTGCTGTTGCTGTTGTTGCTGTTGTTGTTGCTGTTGCTAGCCGTAGGTTGCATAGTTGGCCGCGTGAAAACGTGACGTTTGTGCGCTGCACAGATTAACAGAGATTCGAATGTAAAGAAAACTCGCAACAGCGAACGTTTTGAATATTTTTGTATAATTTTCCAATTTAAATTAACAGTGTTGTTGCTGTTGTTGCTGTTGTTGCTGTTGTTGCTCTTGTCGATTTTTTTCCCAGGCCAAAAAAATAATAATAAAGAAAAAAAAAAAAGAATTGCCGGCAGCAATATGCGTTATTTGTGTTGCTGTTGCTGTGGAATGCATTGATATGCAATTGTTGCTATTGCTGCTGTTGCTGCTTTGTTTTCCTGCTGTTGCTGCTGTGCCTTGCCATTGTTTTATTGTAATCGCTAGAAATTGAGTGAGCAATATTATAGCTAGTTGCTGTTGCTGTTGTCGCTGTCGCTGCCGCTGCCGCTGCTTGCGGCTTGCCTGGCATAATATGGTAATATAATCAATTGATTGCTAATTGATAATTATGGCAGCGCGTTGAGCAATGCATCGGCTAATCAAATCGTGAAATCGGCAAATTTTTGCGCTAATGATCTGCAGCTAAATTGATCGAAAATCGCAGCGTTTTGATAATGAAACAGCGTTTCATTTCAATATGTTTCATGTGGTCATTAGACTGGGCTGCAAATGTCTACTATGGCTTGTCTTTTCAATTCAATTCCACTTCGATATGTTATCGATTATTGTAAAAAAATTGATCTTCGGCTAGGCATAGGTCTACTGGGGCTTCACAACTTTGTCAATTAACTTAGACTTAGACGGCCTAAACTTAATTTAATGCATTTTCAATTATTTTTCCACTTCGATATATTATCGATTATTGAGTAATGATCGATATTTGGTGATTGCTATGAGTTACATTGTTCTGCTTGAGTTTTACAACTTTGTCAATCAGAATGGGCTTTGGCCACGCCTTAAGCCATTACCTTCCCAATTCATTTCCATTTCCATATGTTATCGATTATTGCTAACGACATTCTCATTAGTCATCGGTATGCGGCGAATACCATTTATGATTTATCAAATTAGAACTGTAAGTGTCTCTGCGCATATATGTATTGCTTTTGGCCTATCGGCGGCAACTGTTGTACGCGGCGCATGCGCAACTTGCGCATATTGCGCATACGCAACGTGACCGCCCACATAACTGTATGCGCTGCTCTACATTATCAGGCTGCCAGATAATTATAATGAGCATGTTGCCATTCGATTGTTGTTGCGGTTGCAATTTGTTCGACTTGTTAACATCCAAATTGCAATTAACTGCATTTTGTTGTTGCTGCTGCTGCGGCGGCTGCTGCTGTTGTTGTTGTTGTTGTTGTTGTTGTTACCTTCTTTTCTTGTTGCCTCATATTTTGTGTGGTTAAACGATATTTTCGCTTTATAATTATGCAAATTAAGTTTTTTTTTTTTAGCTAGGGTGCGGTTGCTGCCGGCTAAACTATGTTGTATAAATGAGTTTGGATCGTGAACCATTTCAGTTTAATTGGAGAGCACGAAAAACGTTAAGTTGCAATGGAAGCAGGTAACAACGAGTCGATAAGCTAACTTGATATATATCTTAAAATATATATCATGTAAACATAATATAAGATATAATAATATATACATATATATATGTTAATAAATATGCTCATATCATGATTATTCTAAGCATTATTGGCAGTCCTATTATCATATTTCTCATGTCTTATCATTCATTATAATGAACATTATCGGCATTATATGCATATTTTAAATTTTTTACTATCATTGCGCATCTCTTTTGCTTGTATATGTCTTCATATGTCATATCTATTATTATAAAATCATTATCATAAACCCTTGGCATTAGTATTTGTATTAGCATTATCAATATCTGTGTAATTTTCTTTAGCATTATCATCATGATCATACGCATTGGCATTAGCATTATAACTATTATGATCAATATTATTATAATTTTCATTACCATTATCATGATCATTAATATTATCATGATCAGTATGATTTCCATAATCATTATCAATAGCATTAGCATTATCCTGATCACTATCATTATAATAATATTTATCAAAAGCATTGGCATTGTCATGATCATTAATATTATCATCACTATCATTATAATAATATTTATCATAAGCATTAGCATTGTCATTATCATTAATATTATCATGATCACTGTGCTATTCATTATTCCATAATCATTATCAATAGCATTAGCATTATCCTGATCACTATCATTATAATAATATTTATCATAAGCATTAGCATTGTGTTTATCATTAATATTATCATGCTCACTGTGATATTCATTATTCCATAATCATTATCAATAGCATTAGCATTATCCTGATCACTATCATTATAATAATATTTATCATAAGCATTAGCATTGTGTTTATCATTAATATTATCATGCTCACTGTGATATTCATTATTCCATAATTATTATCAATAGCAATAGCAATAGCATTAGCATTATAATTAGCATTATCCTGATCACTTTCATTATAATAATATTTATCATTACCATGATCATAATGATTACTTTCGGTGCCATTATTAATAGCATTAGCATTTTCATGTTCCCTAAAATGATCATATTTCTTATCATTAGCATAATTATTATCATTATCATTTGCATTAGCATGAGCATCATATTTGTTATTATCATGATCAGTGTCTGTGCATTTTGCATTGTTATTATTAGTCGCATTCGTAAGAGTAGCATTCACATTAGCATATTTCTATGTATGCCATTAGAGCTCTCATTATGATTAGCGCCATTGCCATTGGCAACATTACTATCGGAATTGCTGCCCGCGTCAGCCGCGAGGGAGTTGCATCGGCTGCTTAGCTGGATTACATCTAAATCTCATTTGCATGCCAAGTCGCATGAGATTCGTATTGGTATTTCTTGGCCATTTGCCATATCCTTGTCCTTTGCATGCACTTAATAGCAGCAAATTGCTCAACTCTGGCAACTGTGGCCGCACCGCACCGCAGCGCCCCGCCGCGCCCCCTGACCAGTTACCCTTGCATTTGCAGCCACATAAAGCTTTCAGCTGCTGCTTATCAATGACAAGCAACAATTAACAGCAGCAACAAGCACAACTGACAGAAAAATGCGTTATTTCTATTATTATTATTATGAATATTATTATTATTATTTTTCCTGGTTTTTCCATTTTTTTCTTCTTTTTATTTTCAATTGGCGATATGAAAATTGTTGCATTTTTTTGACATTTTACCTGATTTCTGGCAGGCAGGCAATTTGTTTTGTTGTAGCTGCAATTGTTGATAGTTGTTGCTGTTGTTGTCCGACATATGTTGCAAGTTGTTGCAGCTGCCAATAGAGGCGGCCACACCATGCGGCTGCCGCTGCTGCCGTTGTTGCTGGCGGCTTGTCAAAAAAAAGTGTTGCCAAGACTTACGAGCTGCTGTTGTTGCCGTTAAGTGTTTGCATATGAGTTTTGACAACGGCAACAACAATGCCCCATGAATGTGCGGCATGTTGTTCGACCACGCCCCTGGCCATTGAGCGAAACAAACGCCCATTCGGTCTCTGCTCGTCCCACTGAGCCAATGCAAATTGACTTGGCCAACACAGCAGCAGGATTAGCTCAACTCAATCAGCTCTTAGAGAGCCAACAAATCAGCTTAAGACAACAAGCGCCCACTCTGCCAACCACCCGCCCGCCCGTGCAACGCTTCGCTTTTGGCAATAAAAAAAAAAAAAAAAAAAAGGTGGCAAATATTTGCAACAGTTTTTCTCTCAGCAATTTCTTTTTTTAACCCAAAGTCATCGAAAGTCATTTGCCAACAATTGTGACGAGCCGAGCACCGAGCACCGAGCACCGCGCACCACCACAGCCGCGCCTCAGTGGTCACTGACTCCCGATTTAGTGGAAGTCCTGCTATGGCCATCGATCCCCCCGTTCCCTCCCCACCCAACGGCGCACAGTTTGCCAACGACATTTGTTACACTTTGTTTGCCTTTGGGCAACACATCCGCAGCGAATGTGGCTAAAAAAAAAAGTGACAATGGAGGTGGACTACCAAATCGCATCAAATATCAACCGAGCATACGTTAAATGCCTCAAATTGAGTTAAAGTGCTGCTGCCGTTTGGCATTGAGACCGACCCGCCGCAGACTCTAAAAGTTGCGGGTGTCAAGCCGAAGGACCAGCGGCCTCTAAAAAGGGGCGTGCCGGGGATGGCGGCGACGGAGCCAGCGACGATGACGTTGGGCAAGGGATTACAAAAGCCTGCGGCTGTGCGGCCAGCAAAAACTACAGCACACACACGCACACACACACACAGACACACATGAATAGGCATGCATGTGCATAGAAATATTAGGTAGCCCGACACAGCGAGGGCAGCTCCAGAAGTATCGCACACAAATGTAAAGAATTTACACCTAAAATTTATGTGTTCGTAATATAATAAATAGAAGAATAATGCGATAAAAATATATTTAAATATTAATATAAGAGTAGAGAAATTGTATTAAAAATCTTTAAATAGCAAATAAGATTTAATCGAAAATATTTTAAGATAGAAATACGAAAATAAATATAATGTAAATAATATTTGGATATTCCCATGTAATGCTTTCAAATTTTAAGTTAAATATATATCACAAAAAAAAAAAAAAAAAAAAAAAAAAAATATATATATATATATATATATATATATATGTATATGCAAAATTTAAATATATTTAATATTAAAAATATATATATATATATAATGAAGAAGAAAAATTTTTATAAAAATTAATATAGTAAATATAATCAAAATTATAAAAATATACACATGAAAAAATTAGTAAAAAATTGTTTATGAAATATAAGTTAAATCATCGTATACCAAAAAATTATGAAGTTCAAAAATAATTTAATTTTGTAGAAATTTTGTATATTGGATGAATGTATTTTCAGATCCCATAAGTTCTTTGGGTTCATAAAAAACACACATAAAAATGTTAAGAGACTAAAATAACTTTCAAATCGGTTTGTTTATATTTATGTCAAGATTCCCCTGGCCTAAATCTCTTGTAAATATATATATATATATACATATATATATATATATATATATATATATATATATATATTAGTATACACTAGCTTCATAGATAAATATATATATATATATATATATATATATATATATATATATATATATATATTAATCAGTTTCAATCAGTCGTGACTTGGGGCCAACTTTAGAGTCGACCCGGAGCCAGTGTTTGCATAGCAGTTGAGGTCTGCGTGCTTAGTACATTTGGAGAGGACTGCGGCGTCCCGTTGTCAGCTAGTGCGACTCCTGCTGCGTGTCCTGTTGCTGTTGCTGCTGCTGTTGGTTATCCTTTGCATGGACTCGGGGTTTTTGCTGCCGCACGCTTTAGCTTGACTATTTTCTTTCTTTATTTCAATTTCTGTTTTTTTTTATTTTTCAGTTTCTTTTTTTTAGTTTTGTCCATTGACTTTAGCATGTCCTGGCTAAATGTCCTTTGCTGGGTCTGCGTCTGGGTTTGAGGCAGGGTCTGGGCTGCTGTCATCATTGGCTCGTTCATCGACACTTTGCTTTTTAATCAATTTAACAATTTTTTGTCGCTCTTTGGCCGACTGTGAAGGCGCCTGCGGCGCCACAACTGAGCTCGTTATCAACAACAACAACAAGAACAACATGGATTGAGTGCAAGGATATGCAAAAGTAATTGACAGCTGGCTTCCGCTTTGGCTTTGCCCTTGCCTTTCCCTTTGGCTTTGGCTCCATCTCACAAATCTTGCGCTCCAAGTTTGAGTTGCTTTAGCAATTCAATTCCTTGCTTTATTAGCTTTTAGATATGTTGACATTTGTCCAAGTCTCTCCATCGCCCTCTCTCACTATCTCGCTCCCTCTGTATGTGTGTGTGTGTGTGTGTGTACATTTGCTAATTAGTTTGCCAAAGCGATAACAACAACAGCAACACTTGCCAATGCCAAGCATTTCATTCAGCGTCGTCTCTCAGTTTCAATTTCATTTTCCCCCTCTCGTTTTTGTCACTAAACATTCATTTTTTTTTTGTTTTTTTTTTGTTTTTGATTTCTTCTTCTTCTGCCCGAAAGTCTGTCTAAAAAGGAAATGAATTCATCAGCTAGTTGGCCCGATGTTGTTTTTGTCCCTGCGACTAATGAAGTTGACTCGACGACAGACCAGAAAAAAATTAAAATGAAAATCGCACGAGTTATTGAAAAGGAGTTGGAGCAATGTCCACAAAGGTCCTGAGCTTGAGATACGATTTGAAAGGCGCGCCTCACATGCACCCCATGGACCCATAACAATTATGTACTTAGTCTGCGCTGACTATTTGGCCAAAGCTCAGGCAAACAGCTGCAAAGGCACACACAAATGTGCTCGATTCCTAATGAAATGATTTGGCTTAGCTCGAGCTCGAGCTAGATAGACATTGTCGCCAGAGTTGGAGATGTGCTGGGCTCTAAGCGCTTTAATTTGCATTCAGCATCTGAATTCTTTCATTGAAAGAATCTTAAACTCAGTTTTGTCAGAGAATAGCAAAATTTGATTTTCATTCAAATATATTTAATTTTGTTTCATTTTCATTTGGAATTTAATATAAATATTTTTTAATTTTCAAGATTTAGTTTTTACATTTTAATCATGGTTAAAAAACAAATTAATATTTTTTTAAATTTTTATTTTTGTTTAATTTTTGATTTTAATCATGTTTCAAAAAAATTTAATTTTTTTTAATTGTTATTTATGTTTAATTTTAAAATTAAGTTACTTTTATATACAAAATTTTAAATACTAACATTTTAAAAAGAATTTTTTTTATTTTAATTTTTTAAATTTGAAAATTCTTTAAAATTAATTTTTTATTAATGTAAAAGAGTTAAGAATTAATCTTTTACTAATGTAAAAGAGTTAAAAATTAATTTTTTAATAAAGTAAAATGTTTAAAAATTAAAATGAATTTTTTTTTTAAAATAATGAATTTTTAGCATAAAAAAAAAATAAAATGTTTATATTTTGGAGTTTAATAAACTAACAAATCTTGAAAATATATATGCCACATAAAGCACTTGATAAACGCTGAGCAACGTCAGCTGCAGCGCACTCAGTCGGGAAAATGCAACAAATCCGTTTTGTGTCGCCAAGCGATCAGCAATTGTTGTCGCTGTCAGCGCCTAAACGTGGCCTAATGAGCAACTGTGGCTGTCGCCAGTTTGGCCAAAGCTGCAAACAGCTTGGCCAAGTGTCGATGCTTGAGTCGCTTGTCCGGCAATCACTGGCCGTATCAGTGTCAAGTGCTGTTGCTGCTGGCATAATAAACGCATTATAATTGAACAATTTACCAGTTTCTCCGGGCATTATATAGACGTTGGTTAGAAATAACATTCAAAATAACTTTATCAGCTCGAGCATCAAAAGGCAGCTTGGCTACAGGTTGCTCTCGCTGCTCTTGCTGCTGCTGCAGTAGCAACGCAGTTAAATATTTTCCGCTTAATTTAACAGGAATTTCAATTGACAGACGCCGCTGCAGTTGTTGTTGTTGTTGCTGCGGCTGCTGCGACGGCATGGCAACGCATGATTTATGCACTCACACACACACACACACACACACACACACACACTCGCACACAACGGCAGCCACGTGGCGGGGCGCAGTCAATTTCTATTAGGCGCTGACCTTGTCAACATTGTTGCCAGCAGCCAGCAGCCAGCAACATGCAGCGACGTCGGCAGCGGCGTCTCGTTTAGTGCTCTGCGCGCGCTAAGTTGACAATTTACTGACAAATGTGTAAATTGCATTTGATCGTGTTGCTCTTGCTGCTGTTGTTGCCTGTGTTGCTGCTGCTTCGTTAATTTATGCGACTGGCATTTTGAGAGGCCTACAAAAACCAGCAACAACAGCAGTTACTGCAGCTGCAGCTGCAGCGACAGCAACAGCGACGCCAGCGCCAGCAGCGACCTTGATCGCAACAGTGCGACAGCTTCCGCATTTTACAGTTTCCAGTTGCAGTTGCAGTTGCAATTGCCATTGCAATCGCAATTGCTCTGCCCACTTAGCAATATAAATATATAAATCTAAACGATATCAATCTTTCTTTATAGCTTAAATAAATGTCCAACTGGTGATCAATATTTATCGATATTCAGTTATTAACTATCGATTATCTATAATTGTCGCAATTGCAGCTTTTTTGAAAAATTTATGAAGAAATATAAATACAAATATTTATGTTTATCGATTACATTAATACTTATCGAGAACTTATAGCATAAAGATTCTAGTAAACTTTTGCAATTCCGACATCTATATTAATTTAGTCTTGTAGCACTCACCTTATGGGCTCTGATGAATGGGCCCTCTGAACAAGCTAATGTAACGTCCACCAGGCTCCCGTCCTGTAATAATTGACTAAACACCCCTAACAGGTTGGATTGATGATTGTTCCACCTCAAGCAGTATTGCTCACTGCCCATGTCGGTGACAGCTTACGCTGCTGCAATTAGATAGAAATAAACAGAGATATATATTAGAGAGAGATAATTAGTGAAATATATTTATATTGGAAAACGGGAATATATATAGATAGCCTACAATAAATATGCTCATAGGGAGCTGGAGAACTTTAATCTATAAATGTACCGATCTTTCAGCTATTTCACATTTAGTTTACTTTCTTCGATAACTTTTAGACAATCGATTACAATACTTTTATTCACAATGTCTTTTAAGTGAATTTACATAATTAAATAATTTATGCATGCACACTATAATCGACTACAATTATGAATAAATTGTATAAGTGATTTTTGCTTCTTCAGTTTATTGCTTATTGCAAATTGTTATCGCTATCGATCATTATCGGCACACAAATTGCACGCGCATGCGAATATTTGCTGAATTAAACACTGCAGCGTTTTGCCAATTGAAAAAATTGCGTAATATTTCTCTACACACACACACACAGGCACATAGGTGATCATATCGTATATAGACATATCTTCTCGTATCTCTATTGGTAATTAATGGTTAGGCGTGTGGCGCGAAATGAGAAAAAAAAAGACGGTCAGGGTTCAAGAGTGTCACTGACAGCCGCTTGACAGCCAGGTGGAGGTGGAGGTGGAGGCTGTGCGGCGCAGAGGGCGTGCATTTGGCTAGGGCGTGGTATTGCGCCAGATCAGCTTGACTTGCAATTTTGGCGCAGCAAAACACGAATCAAATTCAAGAAAATAAAAAACCCAAAAAATTGGCATTAAAATTTTTAATTTTTTGTTAGCTTTAGCATTATTATGGCGATTAGACGATTAGCCTCAGATTAAAGTTTTTTGTTCTCATCATAAGAAGCTAATTGGCAAGCAATAATTTGTAAGAAAAAAGCCTTAAGAACAGAACAAGACTTTCGCGTATTTTAAGAAATATTCAAATTACGATAGAGTTTCTGAAAATGAATGCAAAAAATATATATATATTTAAAAATTCTGCACAAATATCTTAAAATACATTAATGCAACTCATAGAAAAAAGTTATAAATTGGATTTTTACATAATATAAAATAGAATATTATATATTATTAAATTAGTTAAAAATATCTAAAAATATGAAAATTAAATTATTTAATGACAAAAGCTAAATAAAATAGAAAACAAATTTTAAATAAATAAATGTTAGTAAATTCAATAAAATTAATCATTGCACAAAGTTAAAAATAATTAAATTGATGGACTAAAGTCAGACGTTGCTAATTTATATATTAATATTTATCAAAAGCTTAACTTAAATCTATATGAGTTTATTATTTATGTGATTTTAAATAATGCCAAAAAAAAAAATTAAATAAAATAAATAAATTGATTAAAAGTAATTAAAGTTTATTTTTATATTTACAAAATTTAATTTAAGTATATATAAAATGTTATTTATTTGATTTTAATGAATGCAAAAAAATAAAAAAAAATAATAATAATAGATTGATTAAAAGTAAATAAAAGTTTATTTATATTTTTTTTTATAATTAACTTGAATATATATATATAAAATATTATTTATTTAATTTTAATGAATGCAAAAATATAAAAAAATAATAATAATAATAGATTGATTAAAAGTAACTAAAGTTTATTTATATTTTTTTTATTTATTTAATTTTAATGAATGCAAAAAAACATAAATAAATTGATTAAAAGTAATTAAAGTTTGTTTATATTTTTAAAAATAATACTTAAATATATAAAAAAATATTATTTATTTGACTTTAATGAATGACAACAAAAAATGTATGAAAATTAATTAAAGTTTATTTATATTTGAATACTTTAATAGGCCTGACCAAAAAATAAATATAAGAAAAAAATTTAAGAATATGGAAAATAATAAATATGAAAAATATTTTTATTTATTAATTTTGTCTGAAGTAAACAAAGAGATTGAGCTGAGCTTCAAATGACTCGACTCCAATTTCTGCAAATGTGGAATGTGTGATCAAATGGCAAGCGGCAATGAGCGTGGCAACAACTGCTTGTTATCGATTAACTGCACTCGCTGCTGGCACATAGTTATCGGCGGGAGTATCGCTTATAATGGCTCAGCCTATGCATTTCCCAATTGCTTTATAGAGTCCGAGTGGCAATAACGAATGCGAAACGCATGCCGCTGCAACGAGGTGAAAGTTAGAAGGAGATCAACAGCGGCGGCAGCAACAACTGCAAACAGTTATAACAAGAAGAACAATAAACATTTCCGGCTGCAGATGCGAGTGTTTGATGGCTGTCTGTCGCAGTTGTTGTTGCTGCTGCAGCCAGCAATAACACAGCAGCAGCAGCAGCAACAGCAGCAACAGCAGCAGCAGCAGCGCAAATAATAACGAAGCAATAAACTGTGAATTTATTTCAACAAATAAAACTTTGATTTATTGCGCTACGCACACAGCATGCAACGAGGCATAGGTGTGTGTGTGTGTGTGCGTGTGCGTGTGTGTGTGTTTGCTGCTGGTTAAGTAAAAACATTAACAGCGCACACACGATAGAAATGCATGCGGCAGCAGCAGAAGTGGATTGGCCCCCAGAGATATTGCCACAGATAACGACACGAGCAGCAATCGAGAATATCGAGAAGATTGCGAGCGAGCGAGCGAGATAGCGCGATCAGATTGAGAATCTGTTTGAATGGATCGTAAATGTTAAATAAATGCGGCTGAGGCGAAAAGTCGTGCGAACTTTTACCAGGCCCCAGCCAAGCCGAGCCAAGCCGAGCAACCAGTTAAATATCAATTTGTGGCCAAACAACAATGCGAAATGTTGCTGCCGAGAAGTTATGGCCGATGCCAGCAGCAGCAGCAGCAGCAACACGCAATGGCCAAAGGTCGCGACAAGACGCAAATTAAATTTGCATGCAGTAAGAGAAGCAGCAGCAGCAGCCGCAGCAGCAGCAGCAACAACAGGTCGTCACTTAATTAAGAAAAGTTGCCAGAGTCCATGTTGCTGCTGGCATCGAGGGCAATGTTGCTGGCGTGCCAGGTTGCTGCTGCCCACGCATGATTTTTGAATTAGCGCGCTGTGTAACAGCAACTAATATAATTGACAGTTGCTGCTGTTGCTGTGGCTGTTGCCTACGTGTTCTGTTGCAGGCATCAAACGCTGCTCTGCATGCTAAGTAGCTGCAATGCCAATGCCCGTGCGGCAGACAGAGAAAGCGCGCGCGTGTGTGTGTTGCATGCAATTTGGGTCTGTTAATTGTTGTTGCTGCCGCTGCTGCGATTTATGCCGCTTGCATGCTAATTATGACTGCCAGCAACATGTTGCTTCGACTGATTCGACGACTTCGACGGCTTCGACGGCTTCGACTGCTGCTGCTGCTCAGCTGACAACTAAATCAGTCAAAGACGGCGACCGTTAATTGCGCAGCAGCAGACAAAGCAAAACAAAAAACAAAACAAAACAAAACAAAACCTATTGAGTTTTCATGCTACTTAATGAGCAACAGGAGCAACAGGCCAGCAGCAGCAGCAGCGTAAGACAGGCAGCAGCAACAATTGCTGCTGTGCCTCCCATTGCGCACAGTTTGGGCCAGGCCCTGGCAACTGTTGCTGCTGCTGCTGCTGCATCTCCTGCATTTGACGGCACGATTCAAAAAGTTTTCAATTAAGTCGCCGTTGCAGTTGCTGCCGCAGTTGCTGCTGCTGTTGTTGTTGCTGTTGTGGTTGCTGCCTTAAAACCTCATTAATATTGAAATTTGTTCGTGTGCATGAGTTATTAGCAATTTTCTAATTAAGCGCCGCTGACGAGAAGCTTCTCTCCCGCACTCTGCCTCTCCCTTGCTCCCTCTCTCTCTCTCTCTCTCTTTCTCTCTCTCCCTCTCTCGCTCCACCTGTGCCTCACCTGTGACTCATGCTTGGCCGATCACATGTGAATTTGAATTTGAATGGCGCCGCTGGACCGTCGCGCTGCACTACCTGCCGCACTTGTCACACACCCACAGCACAGCACGCGGCACCCAGCGGCTCGGCTCGGCTCGGCTCGGTTTGGCTCTTACCGCGGTGGCTTCTCCACAAAGGCGCCGCCATCGAAGCTTCGCGGCGCTGATTTATTTATTTATCAGCGTAATTGCCAACAAACTTATTAGTGGGCCACATAAATTTGCAGCGTCAAGCGACGTTTCACTGCCAGCGCCGCCCACTGGGCGTGCCACTGCGCCAAAACGCACATAATCGAGTTCAGAGGCGCCGAGCCGCACCGGCGGCTCGACAGCAAAGTTTTAATGCCGCAAGCCAAAGCGAAAACAAATTAAATTCTACACAAATTGGGCTCAAAAGTTCAAAGCTGCCTGTGAGAGCTTTGAGCTTTAAGTGCGCTTTAAGAGGCCTAACGGTTCAAGTGCGCTTCATAAGTTTTAAATGCATTTCACTTAAATTCCAACTGCAACTGACTTTAAATAATTTCAGCTAAAAATGAGCTTTCAGCTCCTCTTGGGTGAGAACTAAACTGGAGTGAACTTTTGGGCATATCATGAGCATCATGAGCTTTAAATCAAATTTAAATTTTACAAATATTGCTTGAAACGAGATCTCCATTAAATATATTTTATATTTGCTCTAAATGCGCTTTGCATTTGAACTAGTTCCTAGATGAACCTAAACTAAGCTCTATATGAGCTTTACCTTTAAGTTAATTTTTAGATAAGCTTTAAGTAAAATCATTGTTTAAGCTTGCTGTTGGTCTTAGCATTTAGGGTAATAATATATATAAGCTTTATTTAATCATTGAGTATTTTTTTTACTATTTTATTTTTTACTACTTTAATTTCATTTTATTTATTTATTTTATTTATTTTATTTATTTTTTTTTTATTATTTTATTTATTTTACTTATTTTATTTATTTATTTTTTATTTTATTTATTTATTTATTTATTTTTATTTTTATATTTTTTTATTTATTTTATTTATTTTTTTTTTTATTTATTATTGTTTTTATTTATTTTATTTAATTAATTTATTTTATTTCATTTATTTATTTATTATTATATTTTACTTAAATTTATTTTGAATAAAAAATTGAATATATTTATTTTCTTTTATTTGTTATATTTTATCTTGTTTGAAATTAATAATTAATAATAATTTTTGTTAATTATTTTTAATTTTAATTATTTCATTATTTTTAATCAGTTTTCTCTTAATTGTTATTATTCTGTTTTATTTCTATTTAATTTTAGTTGCTTAAGTAATTTTATTTTTTTTTGTATTTATTTCTTTAGTAATTAAATTTTTTAATATTAATTTATAATTGATTATTTTTTCTATTTTTTTTTTGCATTTTTTATCTTATTTGAATTATTTTATATTGATTTTATTTTTTCTATTTATATTTATATTTATATTTCTAAATTATTTATAATTTATTTTGATTTTATTTTTTCTATTTATATTTATATTTCTATTTCTAAATTATTTCTAATTTATTTTGATTTTATTTTTTCTATTTATATTTATATTTCTATTTCTAAATTATTTATAATTTATTTTGATGTTATTTTTTCTATTTATATTTATATTTCTATTTCTAAATTATTTATAATTTATTTTGATGTTA
>JAWNPI010000109.1:4495000-4505000 GCA_035047625.1 Drosophila mettleri | reverse complement strand
ACTCGATAGTTGCTCGATTGCAAGTTAACAAATCGATAAGCGATGCATTCGCCTGTTATCTAATCAATCTATGATTATGCGACAATTGTTGTTTATAATCGATAACAAAAACACATCGATATATAAGAAAGTTATGCAATTAATAGTGCATTTCGGACAATAATCGATGGCAACTAAATCGAATATTAACGATAGTTATATAATCGATAACAGCACATTAGTTAACTAATCGTTGAATTAAAAATCTGTTGATGTATGTTATGTGAATCGTAAAATATATCATTTGATTCATATATATATATATTCCTGTTTAAGTTATACAATCGATAGTTATTTGATCGATAACATAACTTTATTTAAATAATCGATAAATGAGCAATATATATATATATATATATATGATACGCAAAGCTATCATCAAAAGCAAACAACAAATATATATATATATATATATATATATATATATATATATATATATATATATATATATATATATATATATATATATATATATATATATATGTATATATATATATATATTTGTTGTTTGCTTTTGATGATAGCTTTGCGTATCAGCTATTTAATCATAAGTTATCGAATTAACAGCACAACTTTTGTTATGTGTTCGATAACTTTTCGATAAGTGTTCGCTTGCTCTGATAACTTGCCTGAATTAATGCAGCTGTCATTGTTGCGCACTTCAAAGTCTACAGTATATATACTTAGAATATCAAATTATGTCTAAGCCAAAGCTAATTGAGATATGTTTCGATAACATATCGATTACTTATTTTATTTCGCATGCATATTTAGGCATTTCTCTAGACATTGCCCAGCATTTGCCTGCTAACTGAGCTAACTGAGACATGTTTCGATAACATATCGATTACTTATTTTATTTCGCATGCATATTTAGGCATTTCTCTAGACATTGCCCAGCATTTGCCTGCACTTGCTGGCCCAGCATGTCTAGACGCACTTAACCAACTCAGTGGCTATCTCAGTTGCCCGTTCGAGTACTTCAAGACATTTATTTATATCTGCCTTTATTATTACGATAGAACACTTATGAGAGCTAACAGCGCAGTTTGTGCCTATAAAAGCGCAGCCAAATCGTTTGCAAAATAAATCCCCAACCCAGACAACGACAGCCGGAGCGAACCTTTCAAAAACTTAAAAAAAATATATAAAGCAAAAAAAAAAAGAAGTGGAAAAAAAAATATTACTTGATGTCAATTGGCTAAAAATAGCCTAAAACTAACGAGCAATAAAAAATGCCGTTTGGCCAGGCTCTAAAAATACCAAAGAGAGAGAGAGAGAGAGAGAGGGGGGGAGAGAGAGAGAGAGAGAGGTGGAGCGACAGGCAAACTGTTGTTAATACAATAATGAAACGCGCTCTGTTATAATATTTACAGCGCTTTGCATTAACTAACGAGCGCAAAGGCAACAGCGAGCCGAACCGAACCGAAGCGAACCGGTTGCAGCATGCAGCAGCAGTGGCAGTGGCAGTCGCAGTTGCCAACAGGTGTGCATTAGGAGTTTGGGGCAGTTGCACATTGGACTGTGGGGGAGCTTATCAAGGCGCAGCTCAACTTTCACTCACCCGCCGCTGCCGTTGCTGCTGCTGCTGCTGCCCACACGCTAATTGCGGCAAACAAACGCAGGAAAGGAACGCAATGTGGACCACCAACGTGCAGCGTGCAACATGCCACTCACTCACTTAAGCCATAAGCAACGAGCAACAAGCAAAAAGAAGCAACTGCAGCAGCTCGGCACGGCCCATAAACAAATAAACACTTGACTTGATTGTGGCCATGGCCAGCAGCTAGGCAGAGGCTGAGAGTTGCTGCCGCTGCCGTTGCCGCTGCCGCTGCTGTGGCATTGTCATTGGAGACGCGACTTGCCCAAATCAAATGAAGTGTAATTTATGCAAAATGTGGATCAGCCGATGTGCCTGCCTGTGCCCAGTAGCCGGCGGAGGTGGCCCACGCCACATCATTCATGCCACAAACGTCACAGCACATAGCAATTATGTGGCCCAGCTCAAGTGCAGCCGTTTTGCCGTTGCCGTTGCCGTTGCCGTTTGCCTGTTGCTGGCGTGTTGCAATAATTTCAACGTCGCCACAAATCTGCCAACATAATTTTGTTATTTCACTGCCACTTTGTTTGACGTGCAAATGTTTGCCTTCGCTGCGGCAGTGGCGGCTGTGGCAACAGGAGCACCAGCACATCCTGCTTGCGCCCAGATGATTTTTCAATTTGTGCTGCCAGCGAACAGCCTAAGACAATCAGCAACCGCAGCGGCAGCGGCGGCGGCAGCGGCAGCAGTAGACTCTCTCAGACTCTCAACTCCCTCGTGGGGCCTGCTGCGGTCATAAGTAACTTTAAATTATGATGAAAGTAATTTTCTGCTTCAGTAGCTGAGCCGCGGCTGTTGCTTGATTTACGCGCCAACAGCAACAGCAACAGCAACAGCAGCCAGAGAGACAGCCACGGCCTGCGCCAGCTGCAGCTGCAGCTGCAGCGGGAGGAGGCGTTGCCCGCTGCGCACTTTTGAATTGTGGCCACACTCTGCTATTGTCCGGCGAGCGGATTTTGTTGTTTCTTTTCGCCGAGCTGCCGTTCAATAGCTTTGCCAAGTGCAGCAGCCACCACAATTTCTTATGTCAGCCACCAGCAGCAGCAGCAGCGGCTGCGAGCGAGACAGAAAAACAGCAGACAAGTGTAAATTAAGTAATTGCCTGGCCAGTAGCTGCTACCGTTGTCATTAGGACAGACTTCAGTCAAAAGCCGATATATAAAGACGGCAGACGGCAGACGGCAGCAGCCCAGGCCCAAGCCCAAGCCCAAGCTCGAGTCTGAGCTGTGAATAGCCGTGAACTCTGTGCTTAACCTGCCCAACTGATGTTCATAAATATGAAGAGAGGTAGAGAAAGAGAGGGGGAGAGAGAGAGAGAGAGGGGGAGAGAGAGAGAGAGGGAGAGAGAGAAAGAGAGAGAGAGAGAAAGGGGGAAGAGAGGAAGTGAGAGTGAGAGAGAGAGAGAGAGTGAGGTACAGAGAGAGAAAAATACAGACAGACTTATAAATGATTTCAACAGTGAAAGGCTACGCTATAGAGTGTATATTACGATCTAGTTATATCGTATCGTAATTATAGTTACATCTTATGGAACTATATGGCTATAGGCTATACTCAAGTTATAACGTCTGTCGAAGTATCCTAAAGAGAAATATCGAAGCGTGACCTTAATAACATACAAACTGAAACCATCAGCTATATCGTAAAAATTTACGATACTCCATAAAATCTGTCCGTTCACACAAAGCTGATACAAAATCGCTTATACGATAAATATATATATATATACGATATATTTTTAGCGATATAATTTATATCTGCTATATCTGTTAGTATATCATATACGATATAAGCACATACGATAAAGCTGTTATACTTATTATATATTATTATATTTATTATATGACATAAACAAAGTTACGTTATAATCTATGAGTTATCTAATCTTAGGGAGTTACGACGCTGAAAAATCAATTACGTGACAGAATGTGTATATAGAGTGCCTTACTGTATGCGATACGATATTAGCTGCGATCAATTTGAAAATGCCTGAATATCGTAAGGCCAAGAAAGCAACAAAGCAATTTTCATGCCACTTTTTGCTTTTCACTCTTCTCACTAAAGTGTTGAAGGCTGTGACGTAAGACTGTTGCGTCAGCCCTTCCTGGTTCCATTGTATCATTTGCAGTTCAGCTGCAGCTCAATCACTGATGATGTATATGTATATAAGTATATATATATATATATATATATATATAAATTATATCCAAATTGTTTGCCTATAAACTGACTGATCATTGAGATATTAGAGCTTGATTACGAGTAACGCGAGCTCTTCCTCTACTATACTGACTGAATGTCAATGGATTGTGCACAGTGATTCAATAGTTAACTCATTTATCGAATACCAACATTCGACATTCCCCAAAAAAAAAAAGAAGAAGAAGAAAAAACGGAAATTGCAAAGCAATTGAAATCGTTCGCAAATTACTGAAAAAGGTCTTTGAGGTCTATTTTTTTTTTTTTTTGGTGGGGGGGGGGGGAAGCATTTTGAGCTACGCCCCTTGCTCGCGGTCAAAAAGCGTTTTATGCAACGTAATAGCCCAAACACAATTAACAGTTATTCATAATCATTTCGAATGCAAAATCGAGATATGCAAATGAACCGCAAGCCAAAGCCGAAGTCGAGTCGCAGTCGAAGTGGAGTCGCTGCCACTCGCACTGCAGCAGCCCCATGGAAATTAAGATCAATTTTCAGGCAAGCAAATCAATAAAATAACAGCAGCGGCGACGGCGGCGGCAGCAGCAGCCCAATAGACACTGAACATTTCAATTGCTGGCCAATGGAGCAGCAGCTGTTGCTGTTGCTGTTGTTGCTGCAGGGACAAAAACGAACTCTAATATCACTTTGCATAGCACGTTACCTCTCCCAATACCCTGTAGCCTGCCAGAAGCAGCTCAAATGGGTGTGCATAGCAGTAAAGCAAGCAGAAATATGAAATGTGATCTAAAGAGCGCATGACTATAGCTAGCCTAGCAACAGACGCATATGGGATAAGGAAATCGAATGCATTTCGAAGCGATAACTATCGATACGATATTAGTATTGCTATGCTAGATATATACTAAATAGATACACGACACCTCGTACATCAATAAACTGCAGCTTCTTTGAGTAGCTCATATACTTCATATCGATAATTATCGATGAGCGATAACAGCTTTGCTTATTGAGCAATCGACTTTACTACTTGCATTGAATCTAAGCTCTCTATGAGAATCTATGTAAGTCAGTGATAGCTATCGATTCCCGACTGCAACCTGGCTGTTTGCTAAAATATATACTGATACAGTAATCTAGCTGTTATATTGCGTTTCGCTTCGATAAATATCGATTATCTGCTGCTGCCTCATAGATGCGCTAAGCTGCTTGATCCTTTAGCTATCTATAGTGTAATACATTTAGAATGATAATATATATAGAATGCTAAATAATGATTATTAATCGATAAACATCGATTCACGATAGCAGCTTGGTTCATTTACTAACAATATTGACCGCCTGTCAGTGCGATTCAGTTTCAGTACCAAAAGTGTTCCTGCTCAACCATAAACTTTCGATAACGGCCAAGTAAAATCGATAAATATCGCTTCATATGCAACTGTGCACATTGTGAGCTTCACCCATGTCTTCACTTCCTCACAGTGACTCAAGCTCTATGGCCATAAATATTTATCATTTTGGCCACATAACGCAGCAGAACAGTTAGTCGCATGGACTCTCGGCCGGCCAGCGCTAGTTGCCAACAATTTAAAAGCAATTTGAATTTTGTGGCAGCAGGGCAGGAGCGGGCGCTGGCAGCGAGTTGGTTGGTCAATTTCCATTGATTTGGGCGAACGCTCGTTGCATTTGCATTTTTTGAGAGTCTCCGCTGCAAAATCGTGTGTGTCAATTCTTTTGGTGTCAGATTTCAATTTCGTTTGTTCGGTTTTCATTGCGTATTGTTGCTGTAAGGCAGTAACAGGAGCAACAAGCATTGGCGGCATTTTTACAAAAGCTGCCGCCGTTGCAAGTTTATTAATTCATTTCGCAGCAGCAACTGTTTTGAGTCAGCAGCAGCAACAACAACAGCAAATTGTCATCCCCCGCGGCTCGTTTTCCATGTGAAATTTGCATTTTCCATGTGCTGCTGTTGTTGTTGCTGGCTCCACACCTTTGACGGCTGCTGCTGCTGCCGCAGTTGTTGCTGCTGCATTTGGCCATTGTGTTGATTTATGCGCACATTTTGTGGTCATTTCTCTATGGCCAGTCGTCAGCAGCAGCAGCAGCAACAACAACAGCAGGCCGCAAAATGTGACAGCCTTTAGCCAAAATCAGCCAACTGCACAGGCGCGCACATACATATTTATATAATGCGCATAGGCATCTCCATGTATCTGTATCTGTGTCTGGCTGCCATATGTATCTGTATCTTTATAACTGTGTGAACTTTTTACAAATTGTTTTAATTTGGCTTTGGTTATTCGCTGCGCGCTGTTGTGGCTCATATATATGCTAATGTTGTTGTTGTTGTCGACCTGAATGTCTATTTAAGGCATTTACCTGCTTTGCGATTTGCGTGCATTTCAAAAGTCCCGAAAAAAATTTGTTAAACTTTCCAACTCACCTGCAAAGAGAAGGCAAAGAAAATGATAGAAAATTAGCTGAGAAATTCAATAATTGGAAATGATTTTTGGCAACATATTTATTTAAATAAAATCGATAAGACGCAATCGATAACAATCGGCCTTAATCATAATATCGCTGAGCTGCTTGGGCCGCAAAATGGGAAAAGCCAAAAATAATGGCAGCCGAGTCGGCCACATTTCGAGAGAGGCCGACCCGAAATGCCAAGGCAAAGTTATGGTTTTCATTAGGCCCGGCCAATAGATAGGAGCTGGCCGGGCAAATACAGTTAACACACACCCGCTAATCTGAGCACATAACTTAACAGCGCCAAATGCGGAAGCGGCAACGGCAGCGGCAGCGGCAGCGGCAGTGGCAGCAGCTCAGAAATGTTGCCACTTTCTAAAACTAAAGAAAATGCCTCAAGGAGCTGAGACGCAGGGGGCGGAGTCTGGAGCTGGCCTTATCAGGTTGCCCCGAAAATAGCAGCGTCGCGTAATCGAAATTGCGCATCGCTGCGGCGGCAGCGGCGTCGGCGTCGGCAGCGGCAGCAATTGGAATTCGATTAAGGCGGCCAAGGCAAAATGCAATTAGAGGGTGGATGCGTTATTAATGTGGAGCGCTGCAGTCGACGCGCCAGATATTGATAGAAAACATATCCATATATATACATATATATTTACACACGTGTGTGTGTGTGTGCGCGCAGTCAAGCCTGGCATGCGGAAGCGAAAAGCGCCAAAACGTCAGCAAAATGTGCGAAAAATGGTTAAAAAAAATATAAAAATGAGAGCTAAAACCTGGCAACTACAAAAAGACGCCAACACGCGCCAACAAGGCACTTGATAGTCATGGGCAAGGTACGCTCAGCTCAGTACGTGGTGCGGGCGTGAGGGGGGAGGGCTCTATATTAGATTGCCAAGTGGGAGGTGTTCACGCACACACACACACACACAGAGGCAGAGCTAACAAGCTCTGGGCCTGTATTAAATGAAAACGCATTAAAGCTCAGCCAACGCTCAGTGGGCGTTGCAGCAGCAGCAGCAGCAGCAGCGGAGGCTGCCAACCCAGCGACCAGCTGGCAGTGGGTGTGCCAAGCAGCGCCATTGACGCGAACGCCACAAGCTGAAGACGTTAGCATGGATCGGGCTGCCAACTTGTCCAAGGATCACAGCGAAAATGCTTCACAGCTTTTTGCATAAAATATCAAATTCACAAGAATTTAACAAGAAGAATATTCCAAAAATTTACAAAATTAAAAAATATAATAATTATATTTACAATATTTATATAAAACTAAAAGATAGAAAAAAAATATCATATTTTAAAGAAAATCTATTAACATAAAAAAAAACACAATATTTAAATAGTCAAAAAAAAAAAAAAATAATAATAATATATATGAAATAATTTATAAAAATAACGAATTTAATGAAAAAAGTATAATATTAAATTTAATTTGTGCTAAAATACTATAATAATAAACAAAAAATAAAAATAAACAATAATTTATAAAAATAAATAATTTTATAAGAACAAATAATAATAAACTTAAATTGAGCTAAAATATTGTAATGATTACTGAAATAACAAAAGATCTTAAAAAATAAGAATTATTAAAAAAAAAATAATATTTGAAACTTTATAAAGTAAATGTATTATGAAATTCTTTTTTATGTACAAGCTATTAACTCATATAACAAATAAGATTTAAAAATAAAAAGCTGAGTTTTAGGACACAAAAATTAAATATTGGACTATTTAAATATATTTTTAAAATAAATAGAAATAGAAAAAATAATAATAGACTATTTAAATAGATTTTTAAAATAAAAAGAATACTCTCTGAATAAGTATCACCAACAAAAAATATATAAAATTGAGAATTTTTAGTTTTAAAAAATAATTTTATGTAGACAAAAGGGTTTGGCATAAAAATAATTAATAATCATATTTAATAATAATAAATAATAATAATAAATAAAATTAATAATTAATTAATAATAATTAATTAATAATAATTAATTAATAATAATAATTAATTAATAATAATAATAATTAATAATAATATTTAATAATAATAATTTACTCGGTCAAATATTTGATTCTTGAGGCGTACATTTTATTTTGTGACGAGTTGGCAGCGCCGCATTCCGTTTAGTTTCGCTAGCGGCTGCCCCTACGCCCGCCGTTCCCCCCTCTACACGTCGGCTATTTCGCTGCTCTGTTCCCTGCTCAGCGATGATTGTCAATTTGCTCGTCGAATGCTGGCGACGGGTTTATCGCTTATTGTCATCTTGTGGCCGGGGCTAATTAGAAAAACACGTGAGCACGCACAGCGGCTGCGTAGTTGTCATAATTAGAGAATAGAGCGAGAGGCACAGAGAGAGAGAGAGAGAGAGAGAGAGAGAGTGTGAGAGCGAGAGGCAGAGATATGCTTTGAGATCAGTTTGGTGTTTGAATATTGGCTGCGATAGCGACTGGGCGACAATTTGCTAGATTGATTAGGCGTCCAGCCTATGCGGTTGGTGGTGCAGATACGCTGATGCAGTGCAACCGGTTCGAGCAATTAATGCCTTAAATGCGGCTGCCTGGTGTGGCATTGTTAATTAATAAAGCGGCGCGAATGAGCTGCAACAACAACGGCAACGAAAATTGAAGAAGAGTTGCTCTCGCTGTGGCTTGGGCTCGGGCTCGGGCTCGGGCTCTGGTTCTGGCTCTGGTTCTGGCAGCTAATTGTTAATGCAAAAATCGTTGCAAGTTAGAAAATCAATTTTTACTTTAATGATCTGGCAGCCAGGTGCTTATTAAAGCGCATCCATCGTCAACAACATCTTACTGGTTGCAAGTTTGTTGTTGCTGTTGCAAGTAGCCGACTATAATTAAGCGCCAGAAACGGCCGCAAGGCGCTCTCCTTCACTCATCCTCTCTCTCTCTCTCGCTCAATCTCTGCACCGTTAGCGGGTGTAAAAACAGCAAATGAGTTGCCATAAATTATTATGATTGCAACTGCAGCAGCAGCAGCAGCCGCAGCAGCAACTGTATAATGACATATTGCCAACCGATTGACAAATGCAGCTGAGCGCCAGATACGCAAAGATCCAAAGCCCGCAATTCGATTGCAATTGCCTGCTTTATTATTATAGGCCATGGCCAAGGCATTGGCCAAGCTAAACACTGCCTGCCAAAAGCAACTGCCACCATCCGCCAGCCGCCAGCAGCCCGACAACTGCGCACAAGTAGAAATTAAATACTTCATAAACTAGTTTTATAAATATTAAAGAATTTATGAAATTTCTATAAATATATATATATATATATATATATGTATTTCGATATATATGTAGATACTTATGCCGTTAGCTAGATATATTTTAGAAGACAGAAAATATCAAATTACTGCTTAGTCGAATATAACTTAATTGTAATTATATATCCCATTTGGGCTGCTTTTTGGATTGTCTCAGAATAAGCCAGCTTGATCAGTCTGTTGATATATCTATAAATATATTTATATATATATATATATATCCAGCTATCGATTGATCGATTTAAGTATATATATAATTAAATCTATCTATTTATTATATTATATATCTATTATTATTATATATTATATTATATATCTCTATATATATATTCATTAAGAGTTACTTTATGGTTATGTGATACATATATCCTATATATTATATTATATATATAAATATTTTAATTTAAATTCAATTTAATTTAAATTGAGTCTAGATCGAGTAACG
>JAWNPI010000109.1:4437500-4490000 GCA_035047625.1 Drosophila mettleri | reverse complement strand
GCCTTTGAGTTTGGGTCGAATTGTGTTCGAATTGTTTTTGCTACCTACTTCCAATTGCCGCTCGCCGCTGTGTGTCGCAGTCGCAGGCGCTGTGTGTCGCTGTGCGAATATGTTTTCGATTCTTCTTCTTTAATAGTAACGGAACAATTCTTGTGAGCTTGCAAAAGTGAGCTGGTATAATCTTTGTGTCGCATTTGTTTGCATAATTCCTCTTTGATCGACATTCTTAGTACCATTGGCACATACTTAAGTTGCGTGATATGGTTGTACATACGAGTTATTGACTATATTAAGAAAACTAAGGGGGGGTGGGATTAGGGTATCCCCTAGTCGGGCGCGCCGACTAGAGTTTTCTTACTTGTTCTATATGTGTCTTTTTATTGTCTGAGTCTTCGCTCTCTAGCTGTCTTTCTGTCTCTCGAGCCCCCTCTCTCTCTCTCTGCCTCTATCTTCTGAATCGAATTTTATCTATCTATCCATCTTACTCCACTTCTATCTCCATCTATCATTCTTTTCCTCTGCTTAACTCTCTCTCTCTCTCTATATCTCTCTCTCTCTCTCTCTCTCTCTTATTTGATCTCTGTCTCTATATGTTTTCTATCTTCCTCTCGGCTAACCGCAGTTTCCGTTGCGAATTGAACAAGTCAAAAATTAACTAAATAAATAAATGAGCTTAATATTAATTAATATTAAAATAAATATAAAATATTGTCTAATAATATTAAAATATATATAATTTATTTTCTAATAAATCAAAGTAAATATGATTTATTTATTTATGTAAAATAAATATAATTAATTTTCTAAGAGTTATTAAAAAAAATTTAATTTATTTTATTTTCAAATAGATATAATTTATTTTCTAATAATTATTAAAATAAATATAATTTATTTTTTAATAATATTAAAATGAATATAAAATATTTTCTAATAATACTAAAATAAATATAATTTATTTATATAAAATAAATATAATTTATTTTCTAATAATATTCAAGAAAATATAATTTATTTTGATATTCTAAGATTAATAAATATTTTTTAATTCAAATAAATAAATAAACATAATATAATACTTATACAATTTATTTATTTATTATTTATATTATTTATTATTATTTATTTATTATTATTTATTTATTATTATTTATTATTAATTTATTTATTCATATTCCCATAACTGGAGACTTCTATAAATACGTGTATTCATATGAGATCTGTTCAGTGTTGAGCAGTTGAAACCTCGTAAGCAAGTGCATGATTATGGGAGCAGCTGGAGCAGAGCCAGCAGTGGGCCGGGGGATTGTGGCCAAGTGTCGCACTCGCACTCGCTCGAGAGCGAGAGGCATCTTTGTGGTTGCTGTTGTTGCACCCACGCAAGGTCTGTGAAATGCCAAGCGAGCAACAGCAACAGCAGCAACCACAGGCTGGCAGCCTTTGGCATTTAACTGACCCAACTGCAACAGCAATGCTGTGGAAGCTGCATAGCTGGCTGCCACTTGTGCAACAGCCACAGCAGCAGCAGCAGCAGCAGCAACAACAACAAAAACTTTCTCTGACCAAGAATGCGCGCAGCTGCAACAGCAACAGCAACAGCAACAGCAGCAATACACACACGTGTGTGTGCGAGTGTGTGCTGAGCCTGCTGGCCAAATGTAGCCGTAGTCCAGTTCAGTTTTAGTCCAGTCATTCATGCGCTTGGCCAAGTCACTCACACACACACACACACACACACACACACACACACACTCACTCTGCGCTCAGTTAGTTAGAGCTGCTGCAACAACAACAACAACAACAACAGCACCCGCCGCGTGTCGATTGAAAATTTATGATCACAATTTTGGTTAATGCATTTTCGTGTTTGTGCCATGATTACCAAATGTTATTCACGCTCCAGTGAGTGTATTCACATGTCTGCGTGTGTGTGTGTGTGTGTGTGTGTGTGTGTGCGCCTGCCTTGGTCTTAGCAATCAATGCCAAAATGGCGCGGGCGCAGTGCGACTTTTTGGTATTTACGGTTAACTAAACATTCCAAACGGGCCACGACAAACTCCGCCAACTACCACACTCGCTGACTGACTGACCAGCCAGCTGCCAGGGTTGCCAGCCACATCCGTAATACACACACACTCACACACACTGACACACACACACACACACATTTGTCTTAGATCTAGTCAAGTTCCAATTAATTAACTAATTGCTGCTGTGCAGCTAGTCGCATTTGATATTATTTCTTTGCCCAGTGTTGCACAATGCGCACTGCTTGTAGTGTTGCAACTCATGGCAATAGCGATTTAGCCAAGCCAATTGGTTATGTATTTTAACTTATTTATGCTTTGTCAAAGCTAAGTGTGTAAAACGCAAAAGTAAATTGCATGAAATTAATTAGAGTTTAAAGTACATATGTTATTTTTAATTATAAAAAAAAATGTTTTTACCGAAATAAAAAAAAAAATAAAATGTTAATAAATAAATAAAAAGTATATATAAAAAAAAAATATATATATATGCATATATATAAGGAAATCGTTGGTAAAAAATTTAGTAAAAGTAAATATTATTTTTAAATTTAAGAAAAAAATATTTTTTCTTGAAATATAGTAAAAATAATAAAATTCTATTAAATAAATAAAAAGTATGTAAAAAAAATATATAAGTAAATTGTTGGTAAAACAAAATTTAGTAAAAATATATTTTTCTTGAAATTTAATAAAAATATTTTTTTTTTTTACTTTAGCTTAATGCATAAATTCTTTTTCAAGTATTTTTCATTTTAAAAATGTTTAATTATTCGTTTATAATTTTGCATACTATTTTAAAATATATATTAAAATGTGTTTTATTTTCTATTTCATATTTCATATAACTTCATATGAGCATATTTCATATTTTTATTTAAAATATAATTTTATAAAATTAAAATTGATTTTTTTTATGTATAAAATATATTCTTTTTTATTTGTGTAAATATTAAAAAAAATAAATGTTTATTAAAAATATAATAATTTATTTATACACTTATAAAAAATCGTGAAATTTTAGTTCAATTTTCTTCATAAAAATGGTATTTGTTTCTAGTAAAAAATTAAGAATTAAAAAAAAAATATATATTAAAAAAATTTTTTTTTTTTTTGTTGCTGTTGGCAACTCTAGTTGGCCAGCAGCAACAATTGCCGCTGGCTGCAGTAGCAACAGCAACAGCAACAGCAGCGGCAGCGGCAGCAATTCCAATGGCCGCTTAGCAGCTGCTGTAAACATATTTTTGGCGTATTTCCGTTTTGTAAACTGTAAACTGCTCTCTCGCCTGACTAGGCGAAATGCATGTGGCATGCGGCATGCGGCATGCGGCATGTGGCATGCGGCATGTTGCTACTGCTACTGCTGCTGCTGCTGTTGTAGTTGCTCCCATTTTTGGGTTAGGCGTAGGATTGTTGACTCGGCTAATGTGTCTTGTAATTTGCATGGCCATTTGTAAAAAGTGAAAAGCGCGCCGCAGCTTTTCCAGCCAGCTCGCATGCCCATGTGTGTGTGTGTGTGTGAAACGTTATTTTCGGCAGCTGTTTGCCAATTTTTCGTTTTTGTTTCTATTTCGTTTGCCTTTTTTCTTTTTGCGTAAATTATGCGGCGCATTTTCATACCGTTAGGCGCATTGGATAAACAGTAGCACTTACAAACGCCTTTTATGGGCGGCGGGGACATGCAGCAGCAGCAGCAGCAGCAGCCGCGGCAGCCGCGGCAGCAGCAGTTGACCAAAAGCGTCGCTCGGCTTTGCGTTTATTCAAAATAAGCCGGAGCCGCGCACAAAATGTTGCCAGTTGCCAAAATGGTCAAAAAGAAAAAAAAACGGAGAAAAAAAGGTGGCCAAGAAAAGGCTAAACAAAAAGTGGGCAAAAACTGTTTATGGTTATGATTGCGTCTATGCGAATGCTAAATATGCCAAGGAATGGTAATGCGATCGTGGTCGTCCGCCTTTGTTGTTGTTGTTGTTGTTGTGCACGTGGGCGTATGAGCAATGTTGCTGCTGCGACTGCTGCTGCTGCTGCTTTCACACACAATTAGCGTGTGTTGCTGGTGTGCGCCGCATCTTTGTGTGGGTGAGCAACGAGAAATGCCTGGCCATAAATCATGCCAAGACTTTGGCTATTGTCGCTGCAACTGCTGCTGCCGCTGTTGATTGTGTCAGCAACTGCTGTTGCCGTTGCTGCTGCTGCTGCTGCTGCTGCTGCTGCTGCTGCAACGGCAGCAATTGATTTGGGCAACTTTTGCCAGTTGCTGCTGATTGCCAGTTGCCAGTTGCCATTTGCTTTGCTTTGCTTTCTTTTTCTTGTGTGTCGCGTTGCTTTGACTAATGATACGAAATACGCAGCAGCAACAGCAAGAGCAACAGCAACATGTTGCTGACACGCGCGCATCGTTAGCAGCAACCAGGTGCGGTTGCAGCTAGCTGCGTAGGTGTCAAGCCAAGCAACATCAAGCGTCGCCCAGTGCCAGGCTTAAGTTTCATGCGATTGTCATTGTTGTTGTTGTTGTTGTTGTTGTTGTTGCTGCTGCTGCCGCTCTTGTTACTATCAGCAACATATGCTATGTGTTGCTGTTGATTGTGCAAGTGTTGCTACTGCATTCAGCAGCACTCGACATACTTTGCTCTTGCTTTTGTTGTTAATGATTACTAGCAACAATTGCTGCTGCTGGAATGTTGTTGTTGCTCTTGTTCTTAATGAATGTATTATTGCAGCAGCAACTGTTGCTGTTACAGTTGTCGTCGTTGCCATTAATGCTGGGCGAATGGCTCGTCTCTGTTGTGGCAATTCGACACCTGTTGGCGCTTAATATCAAAGCCAAAGCTGCGCACGTGAACGCTGTAAGCAGCAGCAACAACAGTAACAACAGCAACAACAGCAACAACAGCAACAACAGCAACCTGTTGCTGGCTCTTTTAGGATCATAATTCACACGCTGCAATCGAAAAGCAATAAAAGGCGAGCAGCGGCAAGTGGCCATCATCATAAACGGCACGATTACAAGCCAGACGCCCGGCCACAGCAGCAACACCAACAGCAACAGCAACACGAGCGATAAATCGAGCCAGGGACAACAGGTGTCCAATAACAACATCCACAACATCCACAGCAGCAGCAGCAGCAGCAGCAGCAACGGCAAGAACAACAGTTGCCTTTTGTGGTTGCTGCAGCTTCCGCAATCTCGCTGGCCTTCGACCAGCTTTTGACACCAACAACAGCAACAACGACAACAACAGCAGCAATCGAGCTCTCTGTAGGTCTCTGGGTAACAATGCCAAGCACCGCAAAGGCAAATGTCCCAAGCGCCTTGCCCCTCAGCCAGCTCGGGGCCAATCTGTGGCACGCAGATCCGCAACTGTGGCATCAGCTCTGCCTTAACCTGAGCCCCAGTCCAGGCTTGGCCATTGTCTGTAAAATTCTGCAACAACTTTCCATTGCTGATGCGCATTTATCTCAGTTTAATAATTCATTTCAATTCATTTATTAAACAAACTTGACTTAAAGAATTTTATGAACGCATTTATTTTTGCATTTAATTATGCAAAAATATAAAAAGAGTTAAGATTAAAAAATGGCCAAAGATAGAGCAAAACAATTTAATATTAAAAAAATATATATACTTTAAAATTCATGATATTATTAAAAAAATATAATATAAAAAATAAAATTAATTTAATTTAAAAATCTATGAACATCAAAAATAAATAATTTAAAATAATATAATATAATAATATGATTTAAAATATTATATTATGATTTTATGACTAAAGATTGTTTTTCATTAGGTTAATAAAAAATTAAAAATTTTAAGCATCCATATTTTAAAATTAAAAGAAAATTTAACTAAAATAATAAAAGTTGCTACAAAATAAATAAATAAAAGTACATCAAATTTAGAAATGTATGAAGAAGATTTTTTTTATCATTTCCTATTTATTTATTTATGTACATTTATTTATTTCAAAACTTAAATAAAAGTATTTAAATTTTGAAACAATTTTTTTTTTATTTATCATATTATTTAAGAATATAAAAAAATAAACATAGGTATTCATTTAAAAAAATTTTCAAATTAGTAAAAATGAATTATTTAAAAATATAAATGTGTGTAAATATAAATTTAATTTAAATTTAATTTAAATTTAATTTAAATTTAATTTAAATTTAATTTAAATTTAATTTAAATTTAATTTAAATTTAATTTAATTTAATTTAAATATATATTGAAGATTGTTTGCTAAAATGTCACACAGTTCCAAAGGACAGTCAGGGCCAGACGAATATGCCCAAGTGCAGGCCAAGGTTTTTTTTTTCGACTTATTTGAGGCATGGCACAGATCGCTGGGCGGGCGGAAGCGAAAAGGAATTGAGCAGCGCAGAAAATAGCGCAGAGCGAGCAGCAACTAAAGAAGAAGCAGATAAAATAGCGCGCGTGCAACCTTGAGATAATTTAATCGTTTCTGTTTGAGAGCAAACATACAGAGAGAGAGAGAGATAGAGATAGAGAGGGAGAGGGGGAGAGATTGAGAGAGGGGGAGAGAGAGCGAGTCGAGTGTCGTTCGGGGTAGCCAAATGCGAAATGCCAACAAACAATTGAAACACATTTTACAGCGCAAACCCGAAGCGAACACAGCGGAAGTGGAACAAGCCAAACTGAAACGAAATGGCAAAGCTAAAAAAAACAAAAAAAAACCCGAACTAGTGCATGAACTTGTGAACTAGCTCATAGAAGGTTAAATGGAATTGATCAAACTGAGAATATTCCAAGAGCTAACAGTGCTTGGCTCTGAGCCAACTGTTGCTTCAGTCACAATCAATGCCCTGGCTTAAGGATCTGCAAACTGAAAGTCGCAAGACGTAAAATAGTCGCAAATACTTGAAGACGCATCATTAGATTCCGCTTCCAAAAATAAACAAAAGAGCGGCAGCAGCCACAACAGCAGCAGCAGCAGCAGCAGTTGTTGTTGGTAAAAGAAAGCATTTCTTTATCGATGCGAATTGTTGTTGTTGTCAAGCACTCGAAGTGAACTTTGCACAAGGCAACAGGCACAGACAGCGAGGTCTCAATGTTGTTGCTGCTGCTGCTGCTGCCGCCGCTGCCGCTGCCGCTGCCGCTTCTGCTGCTGTTGCTGCTCTTCGTCTCATCGTCAGCAAACACTGATAAATTATTTGACAGATTATATTTGCGTTGAACTTTGGCAACAGTCGGCGGCTGCATTTATTAAAAATAAGAACACACGACGCCAGTGTAGAGCAGCAATTTGAACACGAAAATACATTCAACAAATAATAATGGCATGACAAGGCGCCAAACAGCACAGTTGGCAGATGCCCTGTAAATAAGCAAAGTGACAAATTTTCTACAGGAGAGAAAGAGTGAGTGAGTGAGAGGGCTGATAAGAGTGAAGCATTATATATAAATATACTTAGTTCGAGTTAGCTAACGTTAAGTAGCTATATATTAGAATATACAGGGTATTTAAATATATAAGATATATATATTTATATATATATATATTTATATATATCTTTATCTATATATATTATATGTTTTTTTATGTGTATTTTTTTTATAAATATTTTTATGTATTTATATATATATATATATATATATATTTTTTTTTTTATATATATAATTCTTTATTTTTTTTTAATTTTTATATATATTTTTTTTAATATATTTTTATTAACTTATATATATATTTTTTTGTGTATATATTTTAGTTCGACCTATATTTTTTTCTCTCTCATCAATAGCAGTCGCGTCTGCCATGCCCGTTGGCAGACGCTTACAGGGTATGCAGTATAGACTACAAACGCCTAGAGTGAAAGCATATGGCAGGCTGAGGGGCAGGCCGACTGCCAGGCAGCTGCTGCTGAAGCCTGTGCCAAAGCTGTAGTCAAGCCCCAACACCACCCCTCGTCCCCACCACCCGACTTGCTGCCTGCCTTACCTTGTGGCAGTATCTCTGCAGTTTGCCCGTTGCCAGTTCGTTTGCTAACAAATGAGCGTCATGTCTTTGCCGTCGCAAAACAAATCTGAGCAATTTTTTATGATAAATAACACCAGAGTAAGAAAGAGAGGGAGATAGCGTGAGAGATAGGGAGAGTGAGAGGAAGAGAGAGAGAGAGAGAGGCAATGAGAGAGATGCATAAAGAGTGAATGAGAGGGAGCTAGTGAGACACATGAATATGCACTAAGCAGAAGAGCGTAAGCATGGCGAGTCTATGCCAGTAAAATACCCTGTAAAAGTCAGTTTGTGCAATAAGTCGGTGCAATTGAAACCAATTTTTTTTTTAATAATACAAAATAATAAATAAAAATACGTAACTTTAAAGTCAATTATAAAAATTAAAAAAAAAAATTAATATTTATTATATATATATACCTGGATAGGACAATATATATAGATAGTATATGGATATATGTAGTATATATATTGTCTATATTTTAGATCCCAAATATACAAATTTTCCAAATACCCTTCGCTGAGTAGCCCATTTACAGGGTATGTACACATATGTACGTGGAAACTACAAACATGGCATATGCCAGCTAAGCAGGCTGGTAATATTTAGTGCGGGGCCCCAGGCGCTTAACGGGGTGCAAGCGGAGACGCCACCAATTGGCGGGGCACAACGTGCGGCTCGCTGCGCGACTCGACGCAACTGGCGGCGACTTGTGCAAACAAACAAATCGCTGCAGATTTATTTTAGTGCAAAGCGCAGAGCAAAATTGCTCAGGCATGCGTGGGTAGCCAGTGTGAAAGAGAGAGAGAGAGAGAGAGAGAGAGAGGCGAATGAGAGAGGCAAGCAAGTGGCCGGCGCGCAGGCGCAGAATGCGGCTGCTCGAATCGATGCGCGATTGAAAAATGCGCGCTTTCAGCGCGGTAATTAAAAGATGAATCGTTTGGCATGTGGCAAATCTAATAAGTTGCCACAGAGCCGCGCAGAACTTGCAACAAATGACGTGTCATTAAGAGCGATAACGCCCCATTTTCGTGGCCGAGCGATGCCAGACCAGACCAGGCCAGGCCAGGCCATGCCACACGTTCCGCTCAACTGCCGGCCATATGATTGATGCCAGCTTTTATGGCTAACGGAATGTAGCATGCAACTGCCAACTGGGCAGCTGCCAGTGAAAGTTGCACCCCTACCCTAACGCGACACGAAAAATAACATGAAAAAAAAAAAATGAAGGAAGAAATGAAAACGAAAATGTTGTCTTTAAGCGGAAGCAACCTAACGGCACATTCCATAGAATTGGCCAAGACGGTGTGGCAGCTGCTGCACGTGCCACGACTTTCACTTTGAGCGAAGGGTTGCCCAAACACTCATTTAGCTGATAGAAATCTTCCCCTCAGCACACAAAATTGGGTCAGCTCACACAGCTGACGCACAGAGGGGCAACAGCACAACGGCGCGACCCTCTCAATCAGTCAGTCAATCAGTCAAGCATTCGCTGTTTGGAGCAACTGATCTACTTCCACTTTAGCTACGAGCAGCCTAAGCAGTGTTGCAAAACAGCATACATTATATGTATCAAAGGGCAATGTTATGCACGCATTTAGATAAAATATTTATAGAAAATATATACAAATGTTTTATATATAATATAATATATAAAGTAAACACCGTAGTGTTGTAAAATGTACCCAAAGTCTGTAGTGCTTATATGTAGTGTTATAAATGACTTCTATCAGGCAAAAGCCATTCTTATATTTTAAGAATAAGCATTTCTTTCGGAATTATACCTAATACCTGGTTATAAATTCTGGAGACAGTGTTGCAAAATGTGCTAATTTGTACGATTTACAGAGTGAATATATAAAAAAATATACATAAATAAATATATTAATGTTACTGAGAACTTATTAAAATATGGAACTGAAATCAAATTGATGTACAATAGATGGACAATGGGCTTAAAATATATTTACGATAAAAAAACTAAAGATATACGATAGGTGTACGATAGGTATATGCTATGATATACAATAGAAATACGATAGGTACATAATAAATATCTTTTTTGGTGTAATATCTTAAGTTCTTAATACAACAGAGTAATTCATGCACTTATCCGTCCGTTGGGAGGAACAGAGAGATAGAGCTCGATCGCTCCTAGTTTTGACGCTGATTAAGTATGCATAAGTGCTTATGTATATATTTACAGATAGAGAGTGACAGAGAGAGGGAGAGCAGAAAAAGTCTGTTGCTTAGCTTCGATTAGCTCACCAAAATGCATATCCAACAGGTAAATAATAAGACGCGGGCTTAATAGACTCTTCGTTCCAGGTGCGCACTTACCTGCAAATGAGAAAAATAAAGTAAGAATGGCAATTAGAAAAAGGTATTAAAAAGGGTAGCATAGAAAAGGCACACGAACACATGAAAGCACTCACACACACACACACACACACATACACACACAGACAGACAGACACAGACCATCGATCAGCAGAACAACAAAGCGAAATGCCGCGGCGCATTGTGCATGAAGAGCGAGAGAGAAAGACAGATAGAGATACAGTCAGATACGAAGTGAGAGGGAGAGAGAGAGAGAGAGGCGGTTGGCAGAGGGATGCGAATGCATTGGATTGGCCGAGCCGCAATTGCATAAGTGCGAACTGCAATTAAGCACAATTCAATAGCGATTCAGAGTCAAGTGCAACAGACACTTGCGACCGCGTTGCAACTGTGCAACTGTGCAACAATCAACAATCAACAATCAACAATCAGGGCAACAGCAGCAACAATGGCGCGGCTGCCTCGGCTGCTTTTGCTGCGAAAATTGATTAAGCTCTCATTCATCAAATCGAATGTGTGGCAAGTTCAGAATGCGCATTCTGCCGCAGCTGCAAAGCCAACTGCCAATAGCCAATTGGCAATTGCCATGGCAAGCCAAATCAATTGTGGCCTAATGAAATTATAGCAAATGCGCCCAGCCAGGCGTATACGCAATCCGACCAGAAGCCAACCAAAAAAAATAAAATATAAAAGCAAATTCTTATATCATTGCCATACATGTCCAGTTGACTAACTAACTAAATTGTGGGAAAGAAAGGGAGAGAGAGCGATCGGGAGGGGGGCAGTCAGCGATGGGGCGTGGCCATCATTTACTTTATGCAGCCAAGAACAGCAACAAGCGACAATAACAATGCGTTTGCTTGTTCGCCAATGCACTTGGGGGGGGCACAAAGGGAGCAACAGAGAGGAGGAGGGGCAGACAGAGATAGAGAGAGGGAAAAAAGTCAGATATGATCCAATTCAATTTAAGCGCGTGTCGCATGCAAACGACACAAACAGCAAATAGTAATTTGTTGCTGTTGCTGTTGTTGTTGTTATTGTTGTACAAATGCAATTACAACTAAACACACAGACACGAAGAGTTGACGCCACCGCCAACGACGACGACGGCGTCGCACTTTTTTTTAGCTCCGCCCATTTTTCCCACACCCATTTTTTTTTTTTTTTTTTTTTGCAATGACGACGCCGTCACGAAGAAACAACAACGCTCAAAAAGAGAGAGGATACAACAAAAACAACAACAATAACGACAACAAAAGAGCTTAAAATTAAACTAGAAAACAATACATCAAGAAAGTCAAGTCGAATTCCCAAATGCACTAAAAATATAAATAAATAAATAAGTAAATAAATATATATATTTTATTTATATTTTTATTGCAGCTTAAAAGTTGGGGTTGACTTTCTATGTTATATTATACTTATTTTATTTTTATATTTTCATTATGTATTGTATTGTTTAATTATTATATTGTTTGATAAATATATTTATGTTTATTTATTGATATAAATAATTAAATTCATTTATAATGAATTTATATATTAATTATTATG
The DNA here is from genome assembly GCA_035047625.1 of Drosophila mettleri. Classification (NCBI taxonomy): domain Eukaryota; kingdom Metazoa; phylum Arthropoda; class Insecta; order Diptera; family Drosophilidae; genus Drosophila; species Drosophila mettleri. The sequence continues at coordinate 4,478,109 of JAWNPI010000109.1, read as the reverse complement.
AATAAATAAATATATAATATTATTATATAATATTTGTATTTTATAATAATATTGGTATGTTTGTTTTTAATATGTTTTGGAAAGAATTTGACCAAAAATAATTTTAGTCTGAAATTGATAAATGCATTGATTAAAAATATAACATTTTTATGCAACCAATTTATTTTTTTTTAAATTAAAATAAATTTTATACCATTTAATTTAATTATTATATATAATTTAATACATTTTTTTATGATCAAATTTGTTCTAAAATATATTAAAAACAAACATACCAATATTATTATAAAATAAAAATATTATTAATATAGACAAATATTTAGTATTTAAAAATCAATTTAATTTGCTTATTTTATTATTTTTATTTTTTTTTATAATTATTATTATTTATTTATGAAAATGTACAAACGTTTTTCAATACTTGATTATTTTTTTATTTTTTATCTTATATTTTAATGCTGAACATTTTTTTGATTTTTATTTAGTTGTTATAAGAAGATTTCATAAGTTAATTTTCTTTTTATTATGAATTTTTAATAAATTTAAATATTTTATTTATATTTCGAATTTGTCTTATACCTTTAATATTTATTATCTTTCTAATATAGATTTATGTGTTTATAATTAAAATTTTAAATTTATTATTATATTTTATTATATATTCTATTTCTATATTTGCTAACTATTGTGAACCGATTTCGTAAAGGAGTTCATCTGAATTCATTTAACTTCGCACTGCATTTGCCCTTGTCACTTGACGTGACTCTAAGCGCTTTGCTCCTAAATACTTTCCTATAATTGAATCAAATTTATGAATCTTTCCTTTCCACCTGAGGACGGATGAGGTGTGTGGGCGTATGGGCGTGCGGCTGACTAAACTGGGAAAAATAGGAAACTGGGCAGCAGAGCCAAATGCGATTCACACCTGAGCATCGTCGTCTGTTTGCATTTGTTTTACTTTTTTTTTCTGATCTCTGTCGGTGTCGTTGTTGTCGTTGTTGTTGTCGTTGTTGTTGTCGTTTTTCTTTTTTTTTTCTCTCGCCATTTCGTCTATTCTCATTCGCATCTGTTGTCGTTGGCTGTCTGTCAGCGCTGACGTTGATGAAAAGCGTTGCGGCACTCGTGGGAAAATCGACGCTGCTCCTCTTGGCCCGCCTATTCCGCCAAAGCCGCCCACCGCCCACCGACACTACCTGGGGGCCTCTCCCTTTCGCTCATGTTGCGGTTGAAGCTGTGTGTGTTTCTGTTGCTGTTTTTGGGCTTTGCCGTTTCGTGTGGGCTGATGAAAAAGTTTCGCCGCAATTCGTTGCACTGCATTAAGCAAAGCAGCGCAACAACAACAACAACAACGACGTTCACAGTGACACCAACAACAATTGTTAAGCGAAAGCAACGCAATTGTTGTTATTGTTGTCATCGCACCTGGTTTGCCAGCAAAACAGATCGCCTTTGCCTGCTACTACTAAGGCTGACACCCTGTTACAGCGCTCTCTCTCTCTCTCTCTCTCTCTTTCTCTCTTTCTCTCTGTCTCTCTTTCTCTCTCTTTCTCTCGCTCACTTTTTCTTAGCTCACTTATCGGCCAACACAAAAAGAACACGCATTTAATGCGCCCTTCGCTCTTTTCGCTTTGGTATGTGTTTCGCCCACCTCTTGACCCACCGCCAGCCGCCACCCACCTATTACTACAGAATGCTTATCAGAAAGCGTCGACGTCGCCGTCGCCGTCGTTGGCTGCTGTCGCTGACTGCATATGCATTTCAAATTCACATTTCTAGTTCCAAATCTATTTTCATTTCCAAATTCGCATTCTTTTTTTTTTTTTTTTTTTTTGTATATTCGTCTGATAAGCACCGCAGTCGATAGAGCTGATAAAAGGAAATTGAGATTGACAAAAAACTGAGCATATGCGTTAGAGTTCTTAGTGCGTATACCCTATACAAAATTTTACAAAATATATATGAATTACTATATATTATCTTAAAATCTTAAATTCTAAGGACATTTATCGATAACTATCGATAATCAATGACATTTGAGTTATGTCTTACAAATTTGAATCAGCTAAGAAAGCGTAGCAAACGCACTGCAAACCTCAATAAGTAGTAGATAGACTAAGAGTTTCTGATTTGTAACTAAGATACAAAACTATGCAGAATTTTCTCTCCACTTGGAAGTTTTTTGGAACTTTATGCTGTGGCAGATGGTATATGTTTATAATATTCGTATATTCATTTGATATAAATATATAATTGTAATCATTGTATAGCTTTTCCGACACATAGCTTGGCATTTGCTACATTTTCCATGCGGCAAGGTAAATTTATAGATCTGAAAAAATGTTTAAACTACAAAAAAATGTATTTAACATCCAAACACGTGCACTTCATAGCGACAATTCCATTCATTACAATAAAAGGACACAAGAGTATAATGATAAAAATGATGCTCTTCTTCTTGCAACATGAGCCGTGCGTATAAGCTATGCGGCGTACGGCTTATAGCGTATACGCCACGTTTTTAATTGAGGTCTCGATTTATTGCAATTCACATCACTTGACTCACCCTGTTTGCTTATGCAGCAGGCAGCGACACACGATACGAATTTGTTGTAAACTACAAACAAACAACAAATTATTTGCACAAATGTTGAAAAAAGTTCGTTCACTCTCTCCCACTCTCGCTCGCACTCCTGCACACACTCTCTCTCTCTCTTTCTCTTTCTATTATTATATGAAAAACGTGGCGTTCATTTCTTGTGCGCTACGCGACAAATTCAGAAAAAAAATGGAAAAAAAATATAAGAATTAAAATAAATGGGAAACACACGAAAAAAAAAGTACACAAAATAATTAAAGCAGAGCTGTTAGCAGCAGTAGCCAAATTGCTCGCAATTACAGCAATAGCAGCAAAGCGCCAGGCAACAACGGTAAATGTGTGAACGGTAAACGGTATACGGTATACGGTGTACGGTAAACGGCAAACAGCACGGACTGCGCTCTAAGGAATTTGCGCATATGAACACGTAGACGCAATGCTGCTAAGCTGACGCAGACGCAACGATAGCGCGACGCAGACGCGGCGGCGGCGGCGGCGGTGATGGCGACGACGCAGGCAAAAAGTTACACGAGCCGCCCACGACTCCTACAACAAAACCAACAACAATACATTCTGACGCGCTTAGCCTTGAGATCGCAACTGAGAGCAGCGTGCAGCGTGCAGCGGGCAGCGATGCACCCACTTTTCGCGCCTTTTTGTAACGCACTGCCAAAGCGGAAATTGGCAATGGCGACCAAAATAAAGCCACAGAATTGTTAAATGCCGAATAATAAAACTGCGTGAATTGCTGTCGGTTTCGCTGAGGGCTGAGGGTGGATGGATGCGTGCGCTTCAAGTCGAGAACCCACTTAGAATGCAACGTCAGCGACGGCGACGACGACGACGCACACAAATAACTAACAGCGACTGTAGTAAAATGACAACTGAAACCGCAGGCGAAATGAAAACGAGTAACGACAACACCGACAGTGACGACGACGCCGGCAGCGACGCTACTGCAGCTTGCTGACTGACTTGCTGTGCTCGGCGTTGGCGTGCAAAACGATTCTAACGCAGCGACGACGCGGTCTTTAGCTGCTGCTATTTTTTTTTTTTTTTTTTCGCATTCTATTTTGCAAGCTTTTCACTTTTCGACGACGTCGCGGCGACAATTGCACTCGCATTAGATGTAGAGCGCACGCTGTGTGGCGAGAGCGCATAGTAAAAAGGGAGAGAGAGGCACACCACAGCGAGAATGAGAGCGTGAGAGAACAGTGCGAATTTTGTGTGTGTGCGGAAGTGCAGCGGGTGACGCAGCAGCGTACAAGGCCAAACGCGTGCGAAAGAGCCAGCGTGTGTGTGTGCCAGCCCATGCATACATACATACATATCTATATTTGTGTATGTGTGTGTGAGTGTGTGCATGTGTGTGTTTAGCTTTCTAGTTGGCAAGTGTAACTGATCGCATTAGACGTGCGCTGAGAGCGTCCGTCGTGTTGTATGCATAATCGCACTCTTCGCACAGCTTTCGTGAGACTGCAGCCGCCCCCCAACCATCGACCGCAGCCGCCCTGCGATCGGTCATCGACAGCGCAATCGCATATTGCACGCGCGTGCCCTTGAAAACTTGACCCAAACGGGGCAGCAGCAGTAGCTGCCAAGGCGTTGATGTTGCCATGCCCCTACTCCCCCTCTTTCTCTATGGCTCGCCGGTGATGTTTGCTCGCAAACAAAAGAAAGTGCACAAATTGTTCAAATTCTTTAAAATAAAACAAGTTCGTGCATGTGTGCTCAAAGCAAAACAGCAAAAAACACAATTTTGGGAAAACGGAAAATGCCACGAAAAGCTCGCATGTGTGTTTGTGTGTGTGAGTGTGTGAAAGCCAATGTTCAACTATTTTCATTGCCAAATACAATTTTTATTCAAATGCGGTGCGGTATTTGTTTAGTTTTTTTTTGTTCTTTTTTTTGCATTGCTATTTTTCGCTTAGTTGCGCAAATATTGCAAATACAGAAAACAAAATACTAAAGCAAAACCAAAACCAAACCCAAAATAATGCGCAAGCACAGAGGCAGGCAACATCAAAAGACGCAAAACTGCATGACAATAGACGAAAACGAAGGAAGGCGAAGGCGAAGCACGCGAAGAGCAAAGAGCGTGGCGCATGTGATGCGCTGATGCAGCCAGACAGAGATAGAGTATGAACTAGAGCAAAGGAGGAGAGCGAAGAGACTACAAGTCTACGCTTCTCCACGTTCTTGTGCATGCTCATACACACGCACAGATGTAAATGTGTGTGTGTGTGTAGCTGTGCATGTTTGTATGCAATGTCTGCGCTATGTCGTTTTCGGGAAGTGCGCACACGAGCAAAAACTGAAGCAAATGAAATTCGATCTGATCAGCACGAATTTGATATCAATATGCCAGTGTAATTTATCGCATGCAAAATTAATCAAACTTTTTCTTATTAATTTCAATAGAATGTGTGCGTGTGCATACACACGTTTTGGCTTAATCGACATTTGCATCAATTTCTAAATTCGAGCTGGCCGACGCTTTCGAGTGTAGGGTGCTATATGAAATTTCTATGCGGTGATCGCAGCAGCCAATTCGAAAGTGTGATGTGTATGTGTGTGTGTATGTATGTGTGTGTGTATGTACACTCGCATAGATAAACATTCATACATACATACATAGTTTTATGTGCGCACGCTGCCAAAGTCGCGCCAATTGTAAAATGCTCAAGGTCGCGCGGCGAATGCACCTAACTGAACAACAACAGCAACAGCGGCAGCAGCAATAAAAAGAACAACAAGAACAATAAAATGGCAAGAGCAACAATAGCAATAACAACAATGCAGCCCGCCCGCATACGCAAAATGTTTGAATGTTCTACAAATTGCAAACTAGTGTACAAAGCGCAGCAACAAAAACAATTTGCGCTCGTAAATTGCAAAAGCGCCGCAGTCGCTGCCTCTGCCGCTGCCTCTGTCCCAGCCACAGCCCCAACCGTCAGTCGACAGCAAATGAATTTCACTGTCAAGGTCGAGGAGCGTCGCTCGTTCTGATGCGCAACGCATTGCGATCGCTGCAGCTGAAGCAGCATTGGCTGAGCGGGCAGAGCGCAGGGCGGCATACAGAGGGAGAGCAAGAGCGATAGAGAGAACGCGCGCGCTGGCGCGTGTGGGCGCGAACGCGTTCGGCATTGACGGAAACGACGCGCGGCTTATGTAAGCGCGCTGCAATGGAGCAGTTAGCGGCAGTGCGCGCGCTGTCGAGAGTAGCATCAAATGCATACGCACGACGTCGCGTCGTCGTCTCGCCCGCCGCGGCTGCCATTTTTCGTGTGTGTGCGTACATACATACATACATGTATGCATACATATGTACATACATACATGTATGCATACATATGTATGTATGTATGTACTATATGTATGTAGGTCTCTCTCCCACCCTCTCGCACACGCAGCATTTCCTGCAGTTTGTCGCTGCGCATTTCATATCGCGGCTGCTTTTTCGCCATTGTCGTTGTTGTTGTTATTTCAGTTATTGTTGTTTTGTGTATTTTGCTGTTCGCATGTTTTTCTATCGCCGCAATTGTTTTCTCAAGTTCGTGGCTCTTGCGCAATTTGTTAGGGCGCCCCCGCACAGTCCCTACACACTCGCACCCGCACCCGCACCGTAACACACACCCACACCCACAGCCCACAGTCCACACCAGGCAGCCAACCCGCAGATGCGTAATAATTCACAAATTGCAGTGAGAGCGGTAAACAAAAACACTCATAAATCAAAGCGCTGAGACTAGCCGAGACTCGCGGACGCCACGCCCTGCACAGTCAGCACTGACGACGCCGCTGCCGCTGCCGCTGCCATTGCCATTGCCCAAAATGCAGACATAATTTGACATAAGCGATGTTAAAGTTCAACCACAAGCAACATCAAAGACAACGCGAAATAATAACAAAAAAAAAAAAAAAAGCTTCGATGATCATCAGCTGATGATGCCAGGCACTGATTGACTCAACTCAACGAAACTTGACGACGACGACGACGACGCAACGGCGGCGATAATGTCAAAGGCAGTTGCTGCTGCTGGGCCGAGCACCCCCCGAGTCACGTACCTCTCTTCGGCACCAACTCTCGGTCGTTTAATCATGTTCATGAAAAAAAAAAACTGCAGCCGCGTCGTCGTCGTCATCGTCGTCGAATGCAGCGCCTGTCAAAGCTGCGATTAATCTCACTCGGAGAGCGCAGATACGCAGAGAGCGCGCGCAGCCTGACGCACAGTGGCCAAATAGCTAATGAGCAGAACATGAAAATGTTGAATGTGCAATACATAAATAAAGCCCAAGTAATTAAATGAATTAAATATTTAAAAAAAATATACGAAAATAAATAAATTGATGAAAAATAAAATGTAAATATATATTAAAAAAAAATAATAATAAAACATTATATAACAATATTTTTATATTAACATCATTTTTCTATTATGTTAGTTTAGTATTACTAAATATATTTTTAATTAAAAAAAAAAAGAAAAAAAAAAGTATTTATTTTTTAATTTTTTTAAGAAATTTTGAATTTAAATTACAGTATGCCTGCGGCCCACTGTGCCTGTGGCACACATAATTGAGATATGAACTTGGTAATATTTCATAAAAAGCCCGACCAGAGAGCTGGGTAACTGGGCAATCGGGAAACTGGCCAAGTGGCCAAGTGGCTAGCTGAGTGCTGATCGCGGCTTGTTCGTCTAGAAATAACTTAATTGTCACTCAATTACTCAGTTTTCAGCTAAAAGCATTCATTGCTCTGGCTTAACGTCAGACCCAAACGCCCACCGAGGGACGAGACGGCGAGCTAGGTGAGCCAGGTAAGCTCGGCGAGCCAGGTGAGCCAGTCGAGAACTTGAACTGGACGCTCGTTACCCTGGTCCTTGGCTAGGCGTGAATAATAGGCGAGAGCCTGAATGAAAATTGATGACTTGCGACAGTTTTTGGCCAAAGGGCAAATGCGGCTAAAAGAAGCCACAAAAAAAGGTAATGTATGGAAATATATGGAAATATATATATATATATATATATATATATATATATAGGAATAAAATCTTAGCAAAATATAAGACTGGGCACGGCCCAAGAAAAAAGACTGCAACTAGAATAGCCCATGAAAACTCTCCATCTCTCTCTCACTCACTGTCTTTCTCTCGCTCTTCCCCTTTCGAAAAATATATAAATGCCTTTGTCATGCCTTACAGAGTTTTAGGCTAGCGAAGAGTGGAGATGAGCTCCTCGGGCTGCACTCAGGGATTGCCAACTCAATGCAACCATCAATCAAATTTACTTGTTTGCCCCAGTGTAAATGAGTGCGTGTGTGTGTGTGTGTGAGTGTGTGTGTGGGTGTTGTGAGAGGTCGCTGCAGAGTTCACAGCCCATTTGCCTTTCTAGTGCGATATTTTGATTGACGCCACAATCGAAAAGGCTTGATTGAAGCTCTTATCTGGTCTCTTCAAATTTTCGCAGTGCGAATTCTTTACAATGCTAATGAGAACTTTTACGATGTATTACAAATTGTACGTTTGATTGATTGATTGACTGCCTATGCGTTTGAGCTATCATAACAAAGTCCGTAAATTATCAACAATTGCTTGAAAGTTTTGATCTTATAGAGCTGTGAGTTAATTGAATAATATAGAATCATCCATAGATTGTTTGATTTACAAAAATAGCTCATAGCTCATAGCTCTCCTAAAACTTATTCCATTTCATAACATATTCCAAGAGCTCAAATTCCTTCTTCAAGATCTGGCTTTGAGTCTGACTTGTCTGTGGCTTTGACTTTCAATTTCTGCTCAAATGTCAGCTAAGTAATGTTTTACTGACAAAAGCTGAATAATATAAAACACTGCGTAGCTCCAAAACAGATATTTTCTATATATACCTCTGGTTCGCTTTCATCTGATATCGGGTTAAGTCAATACTAATATACATAATATTTAGTCTTCATTAAGAAATTTCAGATTCTGGTCGAATCCCAGTCAAATCATGGTCTACTGACAAAAGCTGGATGCTATACAACGTTTAATATTTCAAATATATATATATTATTATATACCCCTTATTATATTTATATAATGCCCCTAGTTATTTCACCTGAAATCAGGTTAGGTTAATATTAATATACGTACTATATAGTCTCAATTAAGAATGTTCAGCTTCTGCTCAGATCTCAGCCAAATCATGCTTGACTGACAAAAGCTGAATGCTATAAAACGTTATAACGCTCCAAAAATAGTAGTATACATATATACCTCTGATTCTATCACCTGAAATCAAGGTAGGTCAATACTAATATACGTACTATATAGTCTCAATTAAGAACTTTCAGCTTCTCTTCAAATCTCAGCCAAATCATGCTTGACTGACAAAAGCTGAATGCTATAAAACGCTATATAGCTCAAAAATAGTATTATACATATATACCACTGTTTCTATCACCTGAAATCAGGTTAGGTCAATACTAATATACGTACTATATAGTCTCAATTAAGAATTCTCAGCTTATGCTTAAATCTCAGCCAAATCATACTTGACTGACAAAAGCTGAATGCTATAAAACGCTATATAGCTCCAAAATAGTATTATACATATATACCACTGATTCTATCACCTGAAATCAGGTTAGGTCAATACTAATATACGTACTATATAGTCTCAATTAAGAACTTTCAGCTTCTCTTCAAATCTCAGCCAAATCAGGGTTGGCTGACAAAAGTTGAATGCTATAAAACGTCATATAGCTCCAAAATAGTATTATACATATATACCACTGATTCTATCACCTGAAATCAGGTTAGCAATACTAATATACGTACTATATAGTCTCAATTAAGAACTTTCAGCTTTTCTTCAAATCTCAGCCAAATCAGGGTTGGCTGACAAAAGCTGAATGCTATAAAACGTCATATAGCTCCAAAAATATTATTATACATATATACCCCTGATTCTATCACCTGAAAACGGGTTAGGTCAATATTAATATACGTACTATATTGTCTTAATTAAGAATTTTCAGCTTCTACTCAAATATGCTTGACTGACAAAAGCTGAATGCTATAAAACGTTATATAGCTCCAAAATAGTATTATATATATACCCCTGATTCTATCACCTGAAATCAGGTTAGGTCAATACTTATATACGTACTATATAGTCTCCATTAAGAACTTTCAGCTTCTGCTCAAGTCTCAGACAAATCATAGCAGAGTGACAAAAATCTGGATGCTACATACTTTAATTGATGTTATCATTGTCAAATGTTTCATAAGTAAGTGCCTTTGATTGATGTGCCGTGTGATTGATGAAGTGAGTTATTTTTCAACATACAGTTTCTTATACCTTGATAGATTTTTGCTTTAATTGTACATCAATCTTGATTGATGTGTATGGTGATTGAAGTAGTTTGATATATTTTTGATTTTGTTTTAATTATTTGATATCGATAACTGATGTATGATTGAAAAGTGATTGATGCATAATTGTCATCTGATTGATGTGGGTTAACTGATTGATAGCTGTTTGAATTGTTATTTAAGTGATGCGTACATCATGATTGATGCGATTGTTACATTGTCAACTGGCACAGTATGGCCTCTGCAACGGTGCCACACGGTTCACATGGTGCCGCCGCACCACATAAATCCTAATCAAACAAGCCACAGCCGCACTGGAGATGCTGCTGCAAGGGCTCCAGCCGACGTAGTCGTTGAGCCGTGCATCTATAAATCCATTAATGCCATTTACCGCATAAACATAAAGAAAACGCTCCACAAATTCCCGAGACTCGGAGTCGGATTTGGAGTCGGTGGCGGTGGCGGTGGCGGAGGCGGAGTTGGAGGCAGAGTCTGCTCTGGCTGAGTCTCAGTCTCTGAGGCATCAACACTATCAACGAGCGGCAAAGGCCTCCGCCGCCTGGCCATCAGCGAGCATTGCAATTGCTCCATAAACTAAAACTAAATTGCTCAATAATTTTGTCCACATTTGATTATGTCTTTTTTGCCGTTTTTTCTCTCTCTCTCTCTCTTGCTCTCTCTCTTTTTATTTTTTGGCCAAGGCAATGCTGGCTTTCAACTTCGACTCGGGCCCGAAGGAGGAGCGCGTGGTGCTGCCCTGCGAATTGCAGTCACGATTGTTGCCCGGCGAATGGGGCCCACAAATTCAAAACCCATAAAGACATCAAAGCAGCAACGCGTGTAACAATTTGCCAGCCAACCAACAGCAACAGCAACAGCAACAACAACAACAGCAACAACAGCAACAGCAACAATTTCATGTTGCTGAACTGGCAAACGCAACAAAACGCAAATTAACAACGGCAACACACACACACGTATGCAGAGAGACAGAGAGGAAGGGAGAGTGAGGGTGTGTGAGGGAGAGTACAAAAGACAAAGGCCTTAGTAGGAGTAGAAGAGAAACAGACAGAAAGACATGGGGACGGAGGGACGGCGGGACGGCGGGTCGCAGGCAGGCAAACTAAGACATAGACAGCTCGGGTCGTGGCGCAGCAGCAGCAGAAGGAGCCTGTGGGGGCGCTGGCAAAGGCAACGGCAACAGCAACGGCAACGGCTACGGCGACCTGACCATGGCATCCGCATCCGCACCCGCACTCAAAGAAGACTCCAAGTGCAAGATGAAAGCTTGAATACCCTTTAGAAAAGCCATAGAGGAATATATGTCATAAAATATGATACATACATGTATGTTTCATATATGTCATATATATTCTTTAATAAATCTAAAGTGCTTTGAAAAATAGCAGAAAAATCTAGAAAACTTGTCAAAAAATATTCAAGAAAATAGGGATATACATGGAATACATGCTATATATATAAGATACATAAAAATATGCTTCATATATGTCAATTTCAGCTGCTTTGAAAAAGGCAGAAAAATATAGAAAATGTGCCAAAAAAAAAAAAAAACTGATAAAATAAATATATGGAATTAATGCTATCTGATACATACATATATGCTTCATATATACCATAATGTATGTGAGGTGCTTTAGAAAAAAGCCCAAAAATATAGAAAATTTGCCAAAAAAATATGTGCAAATATGTATATATATGGAATAAATAATATATAATACATATATGTGTATATGCTTCATATATGTCATATATATACCAAAATAACTTTCAGCTGCTTAAAAAAAAGATACAAAAATCTAGAAAAATTAAAAAAAAAAAAATAAAAAATAAAAATAAAAACAGAGAATCAGAATCAAATGCTTAACAAGTTTCTGAGCCCAAGAAATCTGTGAAATTTGCAAATTCAAGTCTCAGCCATGCTTAAGCGCAGGCCCAGCTTATCCAAAAAAAAAGCACATATTCATGTCGTTGGAAAGGGCATTTGCATAAGCGATCGATGTAATGTTTCAGCGGGAATTGGCTGATCGTCGCTCAAAGCGAAATGGCCTAGGCCTAGGCCTAGGCCTAGGCAATATGCGGAATTTTGTGTTCCCATAATTTGTGATAAGCGACTGATCGAACGGGCTTGGAAGAGCGCCCACCCACACCCCGATGGTACGATCGATCTATCGATCGATGATGATGATGATGATGCTGGCGCCTTGTGTGCCGATGGGGGCACGATCGATGCTACAGCTGAAATGCTCATTAAAAATGTAGAAAGCTTTAAGAGAGTTAGCGGCTCTCAGCTGGGATTGCGCTGTCAGCGCTAATCGCACGATCTTAATTTACAGCAACAATCGCAGCAGCAGCAGCAGCAGCAGCAGCGGCGGCAACAACAGTAACAACAGCAATGGCAAAAACAGGACGACTACCGGCAACAGTGAGTGAGAGATCGGCGATCGCAAACGATCTTCGAGTTGGCCAATTTGGCGAACGCAACTTTCGCTTTTGGCTGTTGCTAACGATCGTCAATCGACGGCAATTTATTATTATGCAGCGTTTGTTAGCTCGCATTTTAATTCAATTAAAAATCGGTTAGAGATCATGGTAATTATGCTACACATAAAGACCCACCTAGCCATAAAGTCAGCCAGCCAGCTAGCCAGCTAGCCAGCTAGCCAGCCGATCGCCAGCCCCAGTTCACTCGCTCGATCGCGTCCTAGATAGCGGCTCGCTCGCTCGGTCGCTCACTTTCGCACTGGCTCAGCATCGACATGTGATCTGGCGATTAGATCCAAATGCCACTATCTGATGCATACTTTGATTATCGAATTGAATATGGAGCATAAATATAAATGTCCACCGAGAGAGAGAGAGAGACACACTGATCGTGTCTCGCCGGAGGAAACAACGCGATCTGCTCTGAGTTCAACCCGAATGAATTATGCGATTTTATATATGGAATTTGATTAGATTAGTGGAAACTAGTCGAAATTTCTTTCTCAAAGATATTTTATAGATGTTGATGGAATGTGCCAGGCGAAGCATATACTAGCATAGGCAAAGGCCAATCCCTATTATACAATCTCATTATCTTAACCACTTTTTAACGATCTTTTATTCTTCTCCTTCTTCTCCTTTATAACGTTGTCTCAACTTTCTCCCCATCCTCTATATATTCATAGCCTTCTCTCTCACTTCCTCTAGATTACAATTGTCCTTTTCTCTTGCTTTATCTTTCTCTCCGCCTTTTTTTCGTTCACTCTTCTTTGCTTTCTCTCTCCCTTTTTTTCGTTCACTCTTCTTTGCTTTCTCTCTCCCTTTTTTTCGTTCACTCTTCTTTGCTTTCTCTCTCTATATTCATACAATTTATCTTCTTTTCTTTGTCTATATTTCGCTTTATATATGTTTTCATATTTCTCATATATATTATCTATTTATTTTTCTCACTCTCTGTCTCTCTCTCTCTCTTTCGCTCTCTCTCTCTCTATTATTTCTATCACTCTATATTTCTCATTCTCCTTTCTCTTTATCATTCTTGCGGTATCCGTCTCTAATATCTGCTATCTATTTCTTCCTCTCTCAATATCTTCTACTAGTTTCCTTCTTTTACCTCTCCCCCTCTCTTCTTTTCTTCCTTTCTATTCTGTCTTCCTCTATATTCCATCTATCTATCATACGCTATATATTTCTGTATATTTCTCACATTCTCTCGCTCTTTTCTGTCTCTTCTTTTCCCATCTTCCCTTATCCCTTTCTTGCACTCTCCTTTACTTTCTCTCTCATTCCCACTGTCCATCTCTCTCTCTCTCTCTCTCTCTCTCTCTGCCACTACGTCTCGCTCTCTGTCTCTCGCCCTCCCACCCTCAACTCAATCTATTTTACTTCTTTCAGCTTTCCTGCAGCACTCAGCGACATTTCGACAACATGACAAAACGTTGCTTAAATCGCATAAAAATGTTAAATGTTGCATGTTGTTTGCATTTTGGAGGACAACAACAGCAGCAACGGCGGCGGCGGCGGCGGCGGCGACAGCGGCAGCGGCAGCAATACCAAACAGCGAGCAATGTTCGCCTTTTGAATAACGCCAACAACAACGCGTGGGCGCACAATAGAGTTGTCGCTGTCGTTGTCGTTGTCGTTGTTTGTGTTGTTGTTGTTGTTGCTGTGCCGCTGCGTTTTTTGACATTTTGTAACACGCGCCTGCCAAGCGGCATAAAAATTGACATATTATAATGTCATTGGCGTTCCCGATTTGCGCCACTGCGTCGACTGCCACAATTCGTCAATTCGTTTGGGGCGGCCAGCGTGGGTGGGCAGCGCCACAAGAGTTATGCGCAGAGTTGCCAGAGTCAGCGCAGTTCCCGCTGCTGTTGTTGTTATTGTTATTGTTGTTGTCGTTTTGTTTGTTTTGACAGGCAACGCACTTCAGCTTTAACTTTGGCTTCCAATTGGTATACCCTGGCTAAGGGTATGCACAGCCAGCCCCTAAAGATGCAACAAGCTAGGGAGTAAAGTCAATTAATCACCAGTTCTAGTAGGGACTAGTCATTACTCATTGGTCATTGGTCATTGGGCATAAGACATTATCAATTATCAGTCATCGATCATAAGTTATGAGTCATAAGCGATAAATCATTAGTCATTAGTCATCAGTCATCGATCATTATTTATCGCTCATCAGTCATTACTCATTTGTCACCACTCATCACACAGTAATTACTCAATATATTAGTCAAAAATCAGCTATTAGTCATTAGCCATCCCACATCACTTATCAGTCAACAGTCATCAGTCATTAGTAATAAGTCAGTCATCGTTCACAAATCAATTATTACACATCAATTATCACTCATTAGTCATCAGCCATAAGGCTCATCACAGCAGTCATCAGTCAGAGACAATACTCATCATTCATCAGTCATAAGTCACTCATCAGTCAATAATCATATGTCATCAGTCATCTCATCTCTCATCAGCTATCATTCATCAGTGATTATACCTTACTGATCAGTTATCTTATTAAATGTCAGTCATTAATCATCAGTCATCACTCATTAGTCATCAATCTTAAGGCATTACTTGTCAATCATCATCAATTCATCACTGCAATCACCTAGGGTATTCAATCGTCGATCAAATCTAACTGTTGCCCCGCTTGTTCTTGTTCTTTTTCCTTTCTTGTTTTGTTTTGTTTTCTTTTCTTGTTTTTTTTTTTTTTTCATTTTGTTGTCTAGCCGAGACACAAACCGACGTCGCAGTCGCTGTCTCTTAGCTGTTGGCTGTTGTCTTGTGTCTGTTGCATTTGCCAATACACAACATTCTTATCAGATTGTTGCAATATTTTTGCAGCTCTATGTTGTTGTTGTTGTTGTTGCTGTCGTTGTTGTTGTTGTTGCAGCCCGCACTCGAGCAGAGCTGCAAAAAAGAGATCTTTATCAAGACGTAGGTTCAGGCTGCGGTAACAACAACATGGTTAACAACAACAACAACAGCAACGGCAACAAAAACATGTAATGAAAATTATGACAAGCCAAGGCAAAAAACCAGCAACAACAACAACAACAACAACAGCAACAATTGCAAACAACAAAACTAAAAGTAGAAAAAAAAAATTGTAATATGAAAAATTATAATTCAATGGAAAATTGCGCCCACACACGCGTAGCACACACACACACACACATGCACACACACACACAGAGCAACTATTGTTGTTGGTCTATTGCTTATCGTGAACGGAAAGCGCTGTCGTTCCTGTTGCTATTGCTGTTGCTGGCAAGAGTTGTCAACTGTTTTCTTTTTGCTCTCTTCCTCTCTTTCATCTTCTTCTTCTTCTTCTTCTGATTTGGGTAGCAGTCGCCGCAGCCTTGGCTTATATAATCGCCGAGCATTTAACAAGATCCATCAATCAGTGCGAGCATTGGC
This sequence comes from Drosophila mettleri, assembly GCA_035047625.1. Taxonomy (NCBI): domain Eukaryota; kingdom Metazoa; phylum Arthropoda; class Insecta; order Diptera; family Drosophilidae; genus Drosophila; species Drosophila mettleri. The sequence goes on along the minus strand of JAWNPI010000109.1, from coordinate 4,462,224 downwards.
AGAGCGAAATTTCCGATCGATCGATAAGTTGCATGTTAGCCCGAATCGAATGTCAAGATTCGACTGTCAAGATTAGATTTGATAGAGAGAGAGAGAGAGAGAAAGAGAGGGACAGAGAGAGAGAAACTAAAACTGAAACTGGAGCACTTGGAGCCAGGCACAGCTGGTGCTTGCATTGAGCTGCGACATTGAGCTTATAATCAGAAATGCGTGTTCCCAGCGCTATCAACGCCATCAAAGTCGAGCTAAAAGAAACTTTGCATTTCAAATTCCGTCTTTGCCCTATTGATTCTACTCAATTGATTCAATTTCTCTACTCTGAGTTTTTCATGTCTTTTCTCTGACATTCGAATAAAGGAAATCGTCTCTATGCGATTTTCATGTTATTCACTCAGCTTATATCGCTGTTAAGACTCTCTTCGCCCCCTCTATCCATCTCCTCTGTTAGCTGTTATACATTACCTACATCTTAAGCTCTACTTAACTATGTGAATCTTAGAATCATCTTGCTCTCTTTCTGTACCTCTCTCTCTCTCTCTCGCTCTATTTCTTCACAATTTCCCGGAATATCGTTAAATTTTGCTTCCAGCATATGTTCTCTCTCTACAGCTCTTTCGCTTTATTCATCCCTCTTCCTTTTCCTCTATATATCACTCTCTCTCTCTCTCTCTCTCTCTTTCTTAAATCCTCTTATAGTCCGTTGACATGCGCCTTTCTATGCGATTTTCAGCTACCAAAATTGGCTTTTCTCTTTTTAACTTTAACTCCCCCTCTCCAATCGCCACTCTTTCTTCCCTCTCTCTATCCTTCTACGTTGTCTTTTCTCTCTTTCTCTCTCTGTATCTCCTTGCATCATTCCATGCTCTCTCCTTCCCCCTCTCCCTCTGTTGCCCTGTCTTACACCTTTCCTCACCATGCGATTAGCATGACCTGAAGCCAAGTTTTTAGTTGGAATCACTTGCTTAACATGTGGAGACTTTGGATGTTGGTCAATGGATCTATGCCATATTTGGTCGATGCAGTGGAAAGGTATATTAGCATATCAGCTGCTGGCGAGGCAGCACCAAAAAAACAAAAAAAAACAGAGAGAGAAAATTAACAACAAACAGCAAGAGAATTACAAATTGCAGCGACCGTTAGGCGCAGACGCAGACGTTGCAGCACGCAGCTTCCGCTGACAAACAGCAGCAGAGGCAGCAGCAGCAACAACAACAACAACAACAACAACAACAACATTGAATGTGTGTGTTTTTTTTTTGCTTTGCCTTTGCTTGTGCCTTTGTCGTTTATCACGCATCGCTGTCAAAGTGTCACTTTAGCTTAACGTTGGTGTAACGCCAAAAGATATCACAGACAATTCCAGTCTGGGCTCCATTCCAGCAGCAGCAGCAACAGCAGCAACAGCTGCGCACGCGTAATAACGCATAATGTGCCAACAACAACAACAACAACAACAACAAAATCACGTTAATGACAGCGACGACGTGCCTTGAAGCCTGGCTTTGGCTTTGGTTTAGGCCTGGTCCCAGGCAATTGCCGCAGGCTTAAAGCAAAAACTACACAAAAGTAGCAGAAGAAGAAAGAGAGAGAGGGAGAGAGAGAGAGAGAGGGAGAGGGAGAGAAAAACGAAGGCAACTGCTGTTTTGTCACATCATTATCAGTTGGCCCGTTGCGCTGAATTGGTGGCATTATTGACATGACAGCAGAGCAGAGCCGAGCCGAGCCGAGCAGAGCGCAGCACGGACATGGCAGGTGTGAAGGAATGCGCCACTAAATCATCCTGTGCGGTCCATTTTGATTGGACGACACTGTCCGCGATTGCCGGCTTAATAAAGTCATCTAGCGGTTAATACTATACAACAGCTCAAAAGAGACTCTGCAACACTGTGCAGCACGGTCGAGGCGGCTCTCAGCTCGACTGATTGTTTATGGAAACTGCTTGACCCAGTCGATTTTATCCATGATTCGCCTCTCTATGCGCTTTTCATGGAGTCAAATATGAGGGAAAAATGTGAATTGAAATGAGAGAAGAGATGATTAGGAGTGAAGCTAAAGGAAAGATAGAGAGTCAGAGGGAGAGCGAGCGAGAGAGAGTGTGAAGCGACAGTGATCGTCTACAGTCGAGATACAGAGGCATAGAAAGAGTGAGAGTGAGAGTGAGTGTGAGAGAGACAGGGGAAGATAGCATACGAGAGAATGAGAAAGAGCGTCTGGGAGAGAAGAAGACAGAGAGGTACGAGGCTAGAAAGGAATGGGGCTGTCGAGAGGAATTCAGAGAGAGAGAGAGAGACTGAAAGAGCTAGAAAGAGCCACAGTGAAAGAGTGAGAGAAGAGAGAAGCAGGAATGAAAGACTGTGATGAAAAGATAGCAGGAGAGAGTCAAAAAAGATAAGAAGGACTGAAAGGAGGAGGCATAGAATGGAGATAGAAAGAGAGCGAAAATGACGGATTGAAAATAGGTAAACTGAATAGCACAAGAAAGAATAAGAAGAACCCTGAACTAGAAAAGGAGAGTGCCAATAAAAAATAATGCAAGAATAGAATAGAAGAGAAAAAGTCTATGATATTGGTTGATCTCATGAGAATCACATAGAAAAGCTGCCAAAGAGAAGACCAGAGCAAGCAAACGGGAAGGGATTCCAAAGAGATGCGATGATGTGATGAGAATCACATAGAAAGATTATCGAAAAAACCTTTTAGACGAGCATAACACACCCAACTCTCTTCCTCCCCTCCCTGTCTCACTCACTTCTCGTTTCTCTCTCTCTCTCTCTCTATCTCTCTCGCTCTCTCTGAGCATGTGATTGAGCAAGGTGCCGTCTGACATCTGCCTAATGGCAACGCCAGCTATCTTTATGGCAATGGGCCATAATAAATTGCAGATTTTGTAGCGCAGTGTACGTCAATCAGTGGAGGGAATTGAAACGTTTAGTGTGCCGCAGAGGCCCAGATGAAATTGAAGTTGAAGTTGAAGTCGCAGCCGCAGCCGCAGCCGCAGCCGAAGCTGATGAAGTCCCAGTGCTGGCCGCACGGCACAAACAAAAAAAAAGTGTGTGCTTGCGCCTTGTTGCATGAATAATTCATAACAATGAACGACAGCGGCAGCGGCAACGGCAGCAACAGGCACGCCAGCAACATGAAAGCTGGTCCAGTTATTAACTGGCATTGTGCACAGTTTGTGAAAAAAAGTGAAAGCTCATAAGGCAATCAGTCAAAACGTCATCAATAGAATTAAGTAATCAACTCGCAGAGCCGCAAAACTGACCACACACAACACGCAGTTGCAGCCGGGCCAGACAGCAACATGCGCCTGGCCAACAATGGCAACCGGCAACTGGCAACTGGCAACTGGCAACCGGCAACTGGCAACAGCAAAAAAGAACAAACACTGTCCAGAGCTGCACATTGAATGTGGTCAAAAAGGAGTCCGTTGGCCAGAACAAAAGTGCGAGTGGCAGGACCACCAGCAAAATGAGTTGCCAAAGAACAGCAGCACCAGCCGCAGCCGCAGCCGCAGCAGCAGCAGTTGGCACTTTTTTCTGTTCAGTTTTTTAGCTGCCTTTTCTTTACTTCTCTTTTTTGTGTTTTTTATTTATTTTTTATTTTTTTGGTAAGTCGCTTGGCCTGGCCAGACATGGGAGAAAACAAATGTCGATAAAGATAAGCAGGCAGGCACTCGGGCAGAGTTCTCTCTGCCTACGTTTATCCCTGCTCTCCGCCCCTGCCGCTGCCTGTCGCCCCCTTGCCCCATGCCACAACATGTTAATTTGAGCCGCTAACTGCCAGCGCGAATCAAAGGCCCACTAAGACTCCAAAGAGGCAAGCAAAACGTATTTTAGACATTATTTTTTTCGGTTCTTTTTTTTTTTTTATGCGCGTGCCCTTGCCTCGAGTCCGAGTGGCACGTTCCAGCTGCAGCTTGTTGCAGCCTATTTGCTAATTATTGGGAAACAATTAAATAAAAAAAAGAGAGAGAAGAAGTATTACAATATGTGTATAAATGTATATATATATATATATATACATATATATAGATTGAAATTGAAATTGAAATGGGGAATGTTTTATCAACTGAGAACCAAGACAACTGATAGCATTTGAATGGAAGCTATTGTTTGCGACTTGATAGCCTGCTGCCTCTAAAACTGTATATGTACAGCAATGTCTTTAAAACTGTCTTAAGTAGAGCTATGCCTTAATAAAGTTGAATTAAGGCATTAGAATTAGGTGAAAATGTGCAGAGAGTGAGCTGGGAATGAAAAGAGAATGAACTGAGAGTGAGCTGGGAATAAGCTGAGAATGAGCTGGGAATGAACTGAGAGTGAGGTGAGAATAAGTTGAGAATTAACGGAAAATGAGTTGTTAATGATTAACTCATAAACTGGGAATGAGCTGAGAGTGAGCGGGGAATGTGAAGAGAAAGAACTGAGAATGAGCTGAGAATGCGCTGGGAATGAACTGGGAATGAACTGAGAATGCGCTGGGAATGAACTGGGAATGAACTGAGAGTGAGGTGAGAATAAGTTGAGAATTAACGGAAAATGAGTTGTTAATGATTAACTCATAAACTGGGAATGAGCTGAGAGTGAGCGGGGAATGTGAAGAGAACGAACTGAGAATGAGCTGAGAATGAGCTGGGAATGAACTGGGAATGGACTGAGAATAAGCTGAGATTGAGCTGGGCTTAAACTGGGAACGAGCTGAATTTGTCTACATAAAAATATTTTGAGCGATTTAATTTGTAATTTCAACAAGTTTTACTCATTCTCTGTCTCTATCTCTCGCTATCGCCCTCTCTATACCACGCTCTGCCTCTCTCTTCGCTTCTGTTCACCCATTGAAAACCTTTTCTGGCTCACCTTCGCATGCTCCACTTTGCCGTGCCTATCAATATTTTGGGAATCTGAGCAATTGCAAATAGATTCAGCATGGAAACGATGCAAAATTATGTTTCTCGCTCGAGCAGCGCAACAATAGAGTTTGAAAATTGCATGCGCAGAGTGCAATTTACAGTGGCCTCCAAGTTCAACTGACGAAAACATGAAAAAAAAAAACAAAAATGAGTAAGAAAACAAGACGAGGCAGAAGCTGAAGCTGCAGCTGAAGCCGATGCCGACCGATGTCGAGGCCGAAGCCGTAGCCGTAGCCGAGGCGAACAGATGCAGCGCAGCTGAAGACGCGGCTCGAAAGATGTGGCAGCTAGCCAAAGGAATGCGGCGGCAAATGAAATTGGCAACAACAACGGAGCAGCAACTTGGCTAGAACAGGCCAAGACAATTCGAGTTGCGTGATTTGCGTGAGCGTCGTGCGTTGACTGACTGACAAACGGACGAACGGACCAACTGACGCGCCTTCTTCAATGCCTGCAACTCACTCCCTCGCTCACTCAGCCTGTCTCCCTCCATTGAGTTGCGGGAGTTTTATTTATTTCTATTTTTTTTATTTTTTGCCAGCTGCAAGCAAACCAAAATTACAATACACATGCGTTGCAGTTGCTCAAAGCTCAGCAGCTGAAGCCGAGGCTGAGGCTGAGGCTGAGGCTGAGGCTAGAGTTGAGGCACTCTTGGCACACACCAACACAATTGAAATTCCTTTGGCGCAGAAATTGCATTTCACGCTGAAAATGCGTGCTCTGCGTGCAGCAGCCTAAAGTGCAACGATAGCAGCAGCAGCAGCCGCAGCAGCAGCAACAACAACAACAACAACAGCAATTTCTGCAGCGAAACAATTATGAGAGCAAATTCAAAGTCGAATAAGAACTACTCTCAACAGCATCCATATCTATATCTATATCTATATCTATATCTATATCTATATCTATATCTATATCTATATCTATATCTATATCTATATCTATATCTATATCTATATCTATATCTATATCTATATCTATATCTATATCTATATCTATATCTATATCTATATCTATATCTATATCTATATCTATATCTATATCTATATCTATATCTATATCTATATCTATATCTATATCTATATCTATATCTATATCTATATCTATATCTATATCTATATCTATATCTATATCTATATCTATATCTATATCTATATCTATATCTATATCTATATCTATATCTATATCTATATCTATATCTATATCTATATCTATATCTATATCTATATCTATATCTATATCTATATCTATATCTATATCTATATCTATATCTATATCTATATCTATATCTATATCTATATCTATATCTATATCTATATCTATATCTATATCTATATCTATATCTATATCTATATCTATATCTATATCTATATCTATATCTATATCTATATCTATATCTATATCTATATCTATATCTATATCTATATCTATATCTATATCTATATCTATATCTATATCTATATCTATATCTATATCTATATCTATATCTATATCTATATCTATATCTATATCTATATCTATATCTATATCTATATCTATATCTATATCTATATCTATATCTATATCTATATCTATATCTATATCTATATCTATATCTATATCTATATCAATATCTATTTCTATAACTTTAAACAAACGCTTCGATTCAGCTAATGGACTTCTACTAGTGCAGCGCGCGTTGAGAGCCAGAGAAAACGCACAAAACTTTATGGGATCAGAGCTGACTGGTAAACTTTATGACATAGTGATGTTAATCTCAGCTCTGTCGGAGTTGGACGCGTAGCTGGAGTCAGAGTCAGAGTTGGAGTTAGAGTTGGAGTTGCAGTTGGAGTCAGAGTCAGAGTCGCAGTTGCCGCCAGTAGGAGGCAGCCAAGTAGCATTCGGGGCCAAAGTGTAGGTGCGCGCCTGCGCAACGGCGGCAACTGTGGCAACCGCATAGGATGCCGCTGGGTGGCTTTTGCTGCGATTGTGGGTTGCCATTCCGTCATGCCGCAGAGTGCCCAAAGCGCAACACTTGCCACGCTTAAAGCGGATGCGGCAATTGCACTTTTTACTAGATATATATATATATATATATAGATATAGATATATATTTATATATATATTTATTTATTTATATTTATTTAAGAAAAGCCTCAAATAACCAAAAGCGCTAAATGAAACAAGTGAGTAAATTGTCCTAAAGGAGTGCCTTACTGGCAGATACCTCGACTGATCTCATGCGATTCGCTCCCTTCCCTTTCGCTCTCATTTCGTTTGTTGATTTTGGACATGCGCAAGCGCGACATGAGCTGGCATTATTATTTCTCGTTTCGGCCCAGTGTCTGAGGGCCCGTCAGGGGGTCAACAATCTAATTACAAGTCGGCACACGCAGCTGTCGCCCCACAAATGCTGCACTCAACACTCAGCGAGTGTCGTGACTGGGCGCAGTTCCCAGTTCTGGGCCATAGACATTCGCACTGCCACGCCCCAGCCCCGCAGCCTCGCATCTGAAATGGTATTGCCGCAGAATTCTACAAGGGAAAAATCTCTGTAAATGGTCATTCAATTCATGCACTGTGAATGCTGAATGATTCAGAGTGCTAGAAGCAACTGCAGTAGGGTTTGTGCAAGGCTTTAACTCCAGCAGGGTGCAGAAATTTGTGATTTGGATTTGGATTAGTTATAAATTCTCTTATATCAGAATATTATTCATGTTTGAATTCATGAATGAATATTTTACCAATGTCCGACCGTAGAATCGTCTGTAGAGACATAAGACTTGGACCTCAGACATAGACAGTAGGAGTTTACAATTGGCTATCATATTTATTGCTTTATCGATAATTATCGATTTCTCATTAGGCTTCTTAAGCATCGTTGGAATATGCCAAAAGCTGGAGATTTAGCTGTGTGCAGATATAGAGGTCAAATCAATGGCGGCTAAGAGCCAGATCACAGCAAATTGTACTTTGTAGAGATGGAAAATAACATCTGCATGGGGAAAGGGAATACAACAGATATTTAAGCAAAAAAAGATCGAAAATTGTGGTATTATCTTAGCAGAATTCCCATCAAGTCCTTTCCATAAGATCTTTCCTTACATAACTAAAGACCACATTCAAGACTGCTTTAAAATTGCATTACATCATTGGTAGATTTAATGGCAGAATCAGGAATTCATTTGGAAACTTGAAAAGAATGCGCGCCTTAAGCTCGCTTACTTGCATCATTCATGATAATTAGCCAATCGCATTGACAGCGCAGCGACATGGAAATGCAAATTGAAAATGCATTTTCCATTTTCATTAACCAACAAAATAAAATGGGCAAAGGGGAAAAAATATGACTTACGCTCTTAATGCACTTTACGTCAAACAGTTGAGATATGTGTGGCAGGGGTGCGGATCCGATATAGGAAATCCATTAATAAATAAAGGCCGCACTGCGTTGACAACACTCACCTGCAAAGAGAGCGACAGGGAGAGAAAGAGATAGAGGGCGAGTGAGTGAGTGAGTTGTACAAAAAATATTATTATTAAAAAAGAATTTCATTAAGTGCAAATGCAGCAAAAGGCCAGCAAAATGGCGTCCATTATGAACCCACGTGTGTGTGTGTGTGTGTAATAATAATGGCTGTTGCTGTTGCATGTTGCATGTTGCGTGTGTGTCAACTTTTGCACTTTTTGCGCAAATGCAAATAGTGTAAAATGTGAAATGTGAAGTGAAGCAGGTGAATTAAGTGCGGTAGAGAGCGTGCCCCAAAAGGTAGGCTGGCATGTGTGTGAGTGTGTGTAAGTGTGTGTGAGTGTGTGTAGATGTGTAAATATATATATATATATACATTTTTTCACACGAATGCCAAAGCCGAAACATCGAAACGAAGCTGTCGCAAGCAACGCTTCAGCGATTCGCACTGCAATATATATATATGTATATGTATATGTATATATACATGTGTGTGTGTATGTGTGTGAGTGTGTGTGTGGCTCAACTTCAATGGTCGTTGCATATTATTGCTGCAACGCAACTAGCAACAACATGCCGCACGCCTACAATTGGCAAACCGCCCAACAGCAAATGTCCAACCCCGAAAAAAAATAAGCAAGAATGTTAATACAAGTGTGTATTAGTGTGTGCGTGTGTGTGTGTGTTAAGTGTGTGTGTGCATTATGTCTAGAAATATTCGAAATATCTGAGGTAGTCAGCAGCCATACAACACGCAAGCCAGAGCCTAGTGCAGAGGCGTGTGCTATGCGTGTGTGTGTGTGTTGTGTGTGTGTAGGGTAGCTCAATTTCAAGTCAAGCAGGCGAAAGCCAACTGGACACACGGCCAGAGCGAGAAAGTCGCCGCAAGCAGAGTGTGTGAGTGCGAGCGAGTAGGTGCGCGGAAGTGTGAGCGTGCAAGCGAGACAGAGACAGAGACAGAGATAGAGACACAATGTGTGAGAGAAGGAGACGGCGAACGGCGAGGCTCGCTTGGGCTGTGAACGTATGAGCAAGCTGGCGGGCAGGTAGCGGAGGGCAGACGTAGGGCAGCTATGCCCAGGCGGTAAGGGTTGTTCACACGCACACACGCACACACCTATGCCTATGCACGTGTGTGCGAACGAGATGGCAGAGGTTAAACGAGCCTAGGCCGAGCCCAATATGCCGATATGCCGAGCGACGGCCAGCGAGGGGTTGGGACAGGCAGCCTAGGCCAGAGCTCTAGAGGGTCGGCTGCCATTTTAGTTCCAGCCTACCATAAGACAGCCATAAATAATGCAACAACAACACCATCATCTATTGGCCAAATTTATCACACGGCCAGAGAAATATGTTGAAGATGTGTAAAAAACTAAAACTAAACAAATTTACATGATTTATTCAAATATTTGGGAAGGCGAGACAAAAGTTGGAGAATGTCATAGACTCAACTAATGGAAATGGGAATATAAATATATAAATAAATAAATAAATATATATATATATATATATATATATATATATATATATATATTTATTTATTTATAAATAAAGACTTATATATACATGTATGTATATCCTCCACTCAATGGCGAATGCCTTTAATGGCTGAGTCTTCAACCCTAACTAAAGCATTGTCTGCAATTTTTCAAAAAGACCACAATATATAGAGCGAGAGAGAAAGGTGAGGGGAGAGAGGTTGGCAGAGACCGAATGTGTATGTGAGGGAAAGAGCAATAATTGATTTGTTACAGCATAGAAACGGCTCGACAATTGCTTGGCAAATGCCTGATCAGCAGCAGCAGCTTTCAAAAGCATCAAAAGCTCAGCAGTAAAAAACGATTGAGACAAGATAAAGTTCGAGTTAAGAGATGGAGAGAGAGGTGGAGAGATAGGTAGATAGACAGAGAGCAAGTGAGAGCAGACAGAAATAGGCAGAGCAGGGTACGAGATAGATATATAAATAGACACATAAAGAGAGAGAGAGAGAGAGCTATAAAGAGAGGAAGATAGAAAGAGATATGAGAGATGTAGGGAGAAAAAGATAAAGGAAGATAGAAAGAGAGAGAGAGAGAGATATCAATGGAGTTGAGAAGGGGAAATCGTGATACAAAAAGGGATAAGAAAAAACATTTGAGAAAAGGCAGGTCATGAGCAATAGATAAAAAGAAAGAGAGTGATAGAGAGATAGATAGATAGATAGATATATAGATAAATAGATAGATAGGTAGATAGATAGACAGATAGATAAATATATAGATATATAAATATAGAAATATATACATATTGAGATATAGTAAAGGTGAGACACATATGGAGAGACAAACAGAAATCGAAGGCAACATATAGAGAGGAAGAAAGAAAATGAGAGTAATGGATAGATAGATGGAGAGATAGGTCAACTAAGGCGGATGGAGAGAGAGAAAGACTTATAAAGATTGAGAATGACTGAGAGAATGACTGAGAGAGTGACAGAGAGAGAGAGAGAGATAGATGGATATAAAGAAAAGAATGAGAAAGAGCATGTAAGAGCTAAAGGAAGATCTGTCTTCCTCAGAGGCGGATGGATAAGAAGATAAAGTCTGCCCCTCTATCTAGAGAGGGATAAAGATAAACAAAAATTGAGAGAGATATCAATTGAATGAGTGAGTAAAATGTATATATATAGATATATAGACAGAGGGAGAGAGAGGGAGATATAATGTTTATATTGAGCGAGAAGCAGGAAAAATGTGTAATATATGCAGAAATATGCAAAGAGACTGGGACTCGAGTCTATGTGAGAGAACTCTTGCTAATCTAGATAATCGAAGGCATTGAGACCGTGAATGAAAAGGAGAATTGGTTTCCTCATTCAATATGCACGCTTAACTGATAGTTAGAGCTACGTTTAGCTGGGACGACTGCATGCGGCAATAAATCGTTTTATTGTCGTTAAGAAATGGAAACAAGAAGACGAAGAAGAAGAAAAACAAGTTTCCGCAAAACTCTTTCAGCCATTTGGCCTTAAACAATATTTTTCTCAGACTCTATGATTAACAAGTAGCCGATGCGGGCATCTATTATAACTCGTTAAAGGCCAAAGCCCGATCGAAGACAAAACTCTCTATAATTACCCGAATGCTATGCCATTAAATGCTTGACTAGAGACTAGAAATAGGAACTGGCCAGATCGATGCAACCCCATGCGGCTGGCGGCGCAGCGAGGGTAGCGCAATAGGAATAATTTTGCATGCTTGATCGTTAGGCAAGACCTATGCGAGCCAGCTGTATGAATACGAATACTAAAGTACAGTTGATAAATACTATATATATATATATATATATATATATATATGAGTGGCTATGACTAATCGTCGAATGGAACCGCTTTGAAAGTTGGCTATTTAACGCCCGATTTCAATGGATAATGCCGACGGCTCGACTGCCCTTGACACCACCTGCCGCCTGCCGCCTGCCGCCTGCCACCTGCCACCTGCATCATGCCAGATAGCTCTAATAAGCCGAGCTAATTGCACACCTTCCACTCGGCACTGACATTAAATTGAGTCTACGCTCTGCGTCTTTTTCGATTTTGATTTGGCTAACGTTTCATTTCATTTCGTTTCGTTTCGTTTCGCTTTGATGACGGAACTTGAAAAGCAAACGCCGCCTGCACTCGCCACTCCACATATTTACTCACATTCATTTTAGTCAGCTGCTCAAGCCACCCTGTTAGAAATTATATGAATGTATGTCTATTATATAGACTTTTTTATGATTTTTGTGTTTTGATTGTTTGTTTTTTTTTTTTTATTCTTTTTATTATTCAATATTTCATTTGTTATCCGTTCTATTGCTTTGCTATTCATTCATTTTGCTTTGGCTCTGCTGCGCTGCATTCGCGCTGCGCACGCGCAAAACTTGTTAGAAGTTTTGTGTTCTATTCTTATACCGTAAGCATATATGTACATAGAAATACACACACATATTTATATATATATATATATATGTATATACATAGAGAGAGAGGCGATTGTTGAGACGGGGAAGTCGGAAAGTCGGGTAGCCGTCATCGCAGCGCGAATGCTCAAGGTTAACAACGCTCGAGCGCCGCTGAAGTGTGTGCACCGCGGACCGTCGATAGCTTTAACAAATGGTTTAATGGAACGGACGCTAAAAGCAACAGAAAGCGACGCGACGCGACGCGACGCGACAACCCGGCATGGCATGGCCGGCACAGCTAGTCGAGTGGGCAGCATGTTTACAGGGTAGCGGGGAATGGATGGATCCATGCATGTCCGGGGAGTCGCAGTTGTCGCAAGGCTTGATAATAACGGGAGACTGACAGAAAAGTACAAAACTAATTGATAAGCCGTTATGCGATCGCTTTGCTGTTCCATTCCAGTATTTCTAGCAGTAAAAGGTGTCCAAGCTAATAGCTGAATACAAATTAGCCTATAAAACATACATAGATCGCTCAAAATTAAGTGATAAGCTGCTCTGCGAGCTGTTCACTGTTCCAATTCAGCGTTCCTAATTGTAGAGCTATAGCATTTTAGCTTATGAGAACTCGAATTGGTGTAAGCCAATTGATAAACTGTTATATGATCTATTTGCTGTTTCATTCCAGAGTTCCCAACAATTAATGCATGTCTAAATAGATATTTGAGCCTATATATTCAGTAGAAAACTATTTGATCATTTTTTATTCGTTCTCTGTAATGTTTCATTTCAGCATTCCCAGCTTCGAGCTTCCCAGTTCTTAATATTATCAGAATAAAAATATTATTTTGTTATTATAAAAATAGCAAATCAATGCCTATGCTAATTCTTTTTGTGTTTCATTCCAGCATTCCAACAAGTATATAAGTGCCAACTCATTATCATATCATATCATTATTCAAAGAGATTGTTTGCTAAGCTCTACTGCGGTCTCTTTAGCATTTCATTCCACTATGCCTAGCAGCACAGCCTTTGCTCTGATTCCGCCATTCCATTTCACATGCTCGCTAATTGTATTCAGCTGTGCCTTGCGCTGCCAATATCAATGCTCGGCTGATATGCGTACAGAATTCTAAAGTCAGCTGATGGCGACTGGAGATATGGGCGAGAACTGAGCTGGGAAACAGTTAGGCAGTTACTTTTGTGTTCTATTTCATTATGCCAGGCATAAGAGATGCCATGTCGCCAACTGAATTTAATGAGAGATCGATTCAACAACAGATTTTGCGTTTCATTCCAGCTAAGGTCCCTCTGGAATGGAAATGGAAATGGAATGCGAATTGAATTTGTTGCCTCAAGGAGGCTGTGCCTTTGACTTTTGAGCAAGTCGACTGACTGGCCTTTTCGGCTTGAATTCATTTTATAGAAAGTGCTCAACGAAAGCACACGTTTTAATTTTTTTTTTCCCCCATTTTGCATTACTTATTTGATAATTTTTTGGCAAAAACTCAGTGTAAAAATCATAGCAAGTGATAGTATTTAAATCTCAACTTATGCCCGGTGTAAGCCAAATTTAGCATCGCATCCAAATGTCACAAACACATAAGAAACCGCAACAGCAGCAGCAGCAGATGCAGTCGCCGCCGCCGCCGTCGTCGCCACAGCTGCCGCCGCCGCAGCAAGCAAAAGAACAGCAACTGGAGGAGGAGGAAGAAGAGCAGCGAGAGGAGCCGCAAGTGCCACAATCGTCGCCGCAGCAGCCACAGCATGAGCAAAAATTTTTCTCAAGCGATGCGGAATTGTTGCGCGATTTGGCCAAATCGCAGCCTCCGGCCCAATCGCCGCATGAGAAACGCGTCGGCCTCATCGCTGCAATGGGTCACTTTAGGCCCAAGAATGCCACGCCCATACAGTTCTATAACTATGTGCGGGAGTTTTGCATTATGCATAACTGCAGCATCGACGAGGCAATGGAAAGGGCGCCCGATTCCTGGACAAAGCTCAGCAAGGATCAACGAAAACTCTACAATTCGGTAAAGCGGCCTCAGTCACAACTCAGGGTTATAGCATAGACAAGTTTAGATCTGGGCATAGACGAACTGCTTGAATTACGGATTCACATAGTTTTTTTTTTTGACTGAACTGCCCCCAGTTATAGCTGTTCCTATGGATTTAACCAAGCTTAATGCATCTTCGGTTAAACTGTTCTTTAGCTAAGTGTTCCCAATTGAACTGCTATTAACCGACATATTCTTCAACTGTTCATAATTTCAACTGTTTAGAGCTATTTAAACTGTTCATCTGTGCACAGTCTCAACAGTTCACAATTGCATCTGCTTAGCAGTTCACAATTGCATATGTTTTTAGTTGCATCTGTTCTCAGTCACATATATGTTCTCAGTTGGATCTGCTCTCAGTTGCATCTGTTCTCAGTTTCGTCTGTTCCTAGTTGCATATGCTGTCTGTTATATATGCTCTGTTTAATCTGTTCTCAAATGCATGTGTTCCCAATTGCATCTGTTCTCAGTTTAATTTGTTCCTAGTTGCATATGCTGTCTGTTCTATATGCGCTGTTTAATTTGTTCTCAATTGCAACTGTTCTCAGTGTAATCTGTATTTTAATTACTTCTATTCTTAGTTGTAATTGTCTCAATTTAGTCTGCTCTCAGTTGCAACTGTTCTCGATTGTATATTTTATCAATCAGAATCTGTTCTCAATCGGAATATATTCTCAGTTCATCACACAAATCTCTTTCTCTACCCATTTGAGATGCATTTAGTGTTGCCTTCATTGCTATACGCTTTCAGTGTTCCCACTTCCGCTCCCACTACTACTCCCACTCTATGCTTGTCTCCAATTGATGTTCCACATTCCAGCGTATCTCATGCCGATTAACTCTTTCAGGCAATGCACGCTGCTCTGCCCATTCCAGTGCCGCGGCACCTCATCTATCGCGCGTTTCAGATGGAGCGCGCCGGCCGCTGGAAGATTAGCTCGATGCCCAACGCGAACGGCGGCTCCACATCGTACTCGATGGAGTCGTATTCGCCGCCAGTGAAGCCCACCAAGTTGCAGGCGCGCCTGAAGGCGCAGCGGCCGCGCTACGACAATCTGGCCGATGATGCGCCCTGCTGCTTCGATTCGCCGCGCACGATGCCAGCATCGTCGGCGCACAGTGCAGCCAAGGCGAAGACGCCGGCCGAGAAGCGCGTGCCGCGCGCGAAGAGCGAGAAGGGCGCGCGGTCGCTCAAGGAGCTGCTGTCCGAGCCGAAGCTCAAGGGTTTGCGCAAGACACGGGCCAAATCGTTGCGAACGGCGCCGACAACGACGCAGCTGCCGGCGAAGCTGCATCGCCAGCCGTCATCAAAGTTCAAGAGCAAAAAGCTCCTTAACACATCACCTGTGAAGAAGAAGAAGCAGCAGCTGCAGCAGCAGCAAGCCGTCGAGCAGAAGTTGACGCTGGAGCGAACGAAGGCCCCAACAGATGTCAAGCGAAAGTATTCACACAGTAAGAAATCTAAGAACAAATCCTAAACGGAACTGGTTCATGCGCCATGCCAGTTCATTAATTATCGATTCAAGATTAATTGTAATTGTACTCGTCGCCCCCCCCACCCAACAAACGCTTCTCACGGCCCACACGCTACACAAATTCTATACTTAGATGGGGCCCAACGAGAGACACACGTTAAAAGTAAATATATATTTGGAAGTTGAAAATACCAACAAAAATACAGATGAATTGAGGGGGGGAGGTTGAGAAGAAAGGGGTGTAAGAAACAGAGAGAGGGAGAGAGAGAGAGAGAGAGGGAGAAAAAAATGGTATGTGTAGAGAAATATTCAGGCATAAACAGAAAAGCACAGCTCGATTGGCACTGCCAATCGCTTTGTTTGCATCGATATTAATTGCAGAAAAAGCTTAAGGAGCCCAGATCTTCATGCCTCTGACTCAGGAGAGCAACAGCACTACTAAACACATAAGTATGCGTAATTGTTGAATGCTTCACAGGGAAAATATTCTATAATTACTACAAAGACTAGAGGCAGTTAACAAATTTGTCTTGTTTCTGCTCGAAGTAACCTAATTAGAGATATTCCTCAATATTAATATAGGTATATCTAAAGACATATAATATATATACTAAAATAATAATAAATGAAGTAACTTTGATACATGCAGTATAATTTAACAATTCATATACATATGTATAATATAATCTGATCATTTTTGATAATTTATAACAATTTATATACCAAATTAAGATACACAAATGCTTTTGCCTAATGGCACAGGTAGCTGAATAAAAAACCGCAAAATGCTTTTAAAGCATTTCTCCTCGTCTTTTGTATGTTATGCGGGGTCAGAGTAAATATATCTACATATCACAGATATTAATGTATGTCATAAAGAACATTGTACTTCATAGATACTTTGTAATCACATCTCACATATATCTCTGTTTATCACAGATACTTGTGTATCTTAAAGATAGTTTTGTATCTCACAGATGCTTGTATATCTGGGAGATAGTTTATACTTATATAACTCAAAGATAGTTTTGTTACTATTAGATACAAATATTATAGATACTGCTGTGTATCATACACTCCTGTATCTCATAGATACTTCTATATCTCATAGATACTTTTGTATCTCAAAGATAGCTTTGTACCTTATAGATACTTCTGTGTGTCTTAAATACTTTTGTATCTCACAGATACATTTATATCTCATAGATACATATGTATCTTATAGATACTCTTGTATTTTACAGCACTATTGTGCATCATAGATACTTTTGTATCTCACAGCTGGCTTGTGTAGTCCAAAGATACTTGCGTAGCTCACAGATATCTATGCATGTATCTTGGCCATGACGTTTGATGAACCGTTATTTATTTAGGTAACGCACACCATAGGCAATAAAAAACACTGTTGTCGTTGTTGTAGACAACTAACAACCTAGAAGAACCAGCAGCAGCCGCGCAAAAAGATAAATGAAATCAGCAGGAAAAAAATTGGCGAACGAAAAAATTTAAGTTTTTCGCTTCTTTTTTTTTCTTACTTTATTTTTTTTTTTGTATTTTTTGCCAATCGGCACGCAGTTGCCAGTTGAGCGTTTGACCTAAATACGCTGCCTGCCGCTTTGTTGTTCTTGTTGTTGTAGGTTTCAATAGGCTAAACTTAACGCGCTTTTGTGCGTCGCTATAAAAGACAAAAAAAAAAAAAATACAAATAAATAAAAAGCAGGCAAAAAATAAAATAAAATGGCAAATAAAAAGAATTCGCTGTTAGACTTTCGTTGTTGTTGTTGCTAATTTCGCAAAAAATACAAAAAAAAAAAAATAAAAATAAGAAGAGACAAAACGAAAGAAAAAGAATTCTATTCCGCGTTCGGCCGAAAAGGCAGGCATGAAATGAACAACTGTACACAAAAAGCGAAAAGTCACTGTCGACGCCGACGCTGCAGCTGACGGCGACGCCGACGGCAACGGCAACGGCAGCGGCAGCGCTGACGCCTGCGCAACCCACGACATCGTTTTGACTCTGGTTCTTCTGCTTTTGCTGCTGCTGTTGCTGCTTGTTCTGTTTGGTGCTTGCTAAATTTATAGTCGCTTACGCATGACGCCAAAAAGCAGCTGACAAAAGCTCACACACACGAACACATATAGCACATGCACACGTATGAAAGCTGTCTGCTTTGGCGTTACTTCAAAGCGCAGCCACCACAGCGCAGCGTCGTCATTTCGACAGCGCCATTTGACTTCTAACTGCTTTTATAAACAGGCAGCATGGGCACACACACAGACAGACAGACACACACACACACACACACACACAGACAAAATGCACACATGTAGGCGCTAACTAGGCGGCCAACTAAACTTAACTAGCGTGCTCTGCTGACAGCGCTGCTTTGTGTTGTCAAGCTGCAAAGGCGCAGCGACGAGCAACGTCGATTACGCAATGCGTTTGTTGCTTTACACACACACACACACACATACACATAAGCTAAGAGCAGCGGCCAACAACAACATCATTTTGTTTCGTTTCCGCGATCGACGCGTTTGCAAAAAAAAAAGACAACAAAAAAAGAAAAAAACGAACGAAAAAAATTCGCAAATAGCAGAAGTTGCGATGCGTGCGACCCAATTGGAAATTTGACATACAAAGAGAATGTGCGCGAGCGAGAGCGAAGAGAGCGCGGAGAGACGGCGAATCTCTTGCGTTAGAAATAAAAAAAAAAGAAAAACGTGAAAAAGAAAATAAAAATATGCTAAGCCTTAATTATGTGAAATTAATTTGTTTCTTCTTTATTTATGCTTAATTATGTGATTTTTATGTAAGCTAATATTAAAATACTTAATTAATATAATAAATATTTTAAATATAATTTAGCTTTAATCAAGAAAGCGATTCATGCGACATATTTTTAATAATTCTTTTTTTATTATATATGTATATATATATGAAAAGGAATGTAAAGACAAAAGAAATTAAATATAAAATATTTATATGTAATATATATAAATATTAATTAAGAATAATAATAATTTATAATAATAAAAAATTATTATAATATATGAATATTTTTTTACATATTATTTATTATTAGTATATATACGTATATTTATATATTTTAGAATAATAATAATAATAATAATATTAAGAATAATAGTATTATATCTGCTACATAAAATACATATTTCTTAATTTTTTTTATATATATCCAAATCCATAAAAGTTTTCCCTATGTTCAAGGCATTCAGGCTAGCAAATCTTCCCCATAATACCCTACCTTTTGCTTTTTATTAGCGTAGATAACTCAGTTTGTTGCTTTGTCAGCGGCATGATATAGTATTTTGGATCTGTGCAATCTATAGCATTGCATATAATAGATACTTGGATATCTTTTGCGGTATTCCAAAGATAGTTTTGTTTACTTTAGCAGCGCATAAATACATGGCATCCAAATACAGCTCATAACTAATAGATATATTTCAAACTTAAATAGGTTTTCTCCTGCAGATACTCGAATAGGTTACGTGGCAACATTTTTGTGCCCCAAAGATACTTAAGTATCTTTAAGATACTTCTATGGCTAATGGGTCGCAATGATATATGTATTCATGAAGAGAGTGAGAGAGAGAGAGAGAGAGAGAGAGAGAGTGAGACACACACACACAGCTAGTTAGAGCATTTGAGCTTCAGTCATTTCAGTTTTATTACAGCTGTCCAAATGGCATAGAAATAGAAAAAGAGAAATTTTTGCAGTTGGCTCTGTTTGACCTTTGGCTTGGCCGTGGGCGTGAGCTGTGCAAAACTAAGAGATCGGCCAGCCAGCAAAACAGTTTCTAGCGGGTCGTTAGTCAGTTGAAATTCAATGCTATCTACACACACGCACACGGACAGATAGACGCACGCACACGAACACACATACGCACACACACACGCACACACACAGTCGCAAATTAGTTCACTAGGTGCCCGATTGTTGCTGTTGTTGCCATTTAATTTTAGCGCTGAGCAGCGGGCAGCGCGCAACGGCTGAAACATTGAGAATCATAAAGAAAACCAACAACAATAATCATAATAAAAATTTCGCACATATCTGTCCTTGACACACATTGCGTATACGCAATTTACGCAGGCAGCGAGCGAGCGCTCGAGTGCGTATACGCATTTGTGGTGTTCTATGTGCGTGTGCGTGTGCGTGTGTGCGTGTGTGTGTGTGTAGTTTGTCTGTGACCCACTTACGTATCTGGCAGATACAGATAAGAACATATGTTTTGCAGTATTCGCAAGAAAACGTCGTATCAACAGCTGGTTAGCCATGCCAACTCTTCGTCTCTCTCTCTATTTCTCTCTCTCTCTCTCTCGCTCCTTCTTTCTTTGCGCTGCTTAGAGGCGGAAGTGCTTAGGCGTGGCTGGCATCTCTATTGAACACTCTGCTGCATCGCATATTGGCATTGATTAATTGACGCGCTGCCGGCAGTTCAAAAGGTGCAACACAAGACAAATTATACGAAACCAGCCAAAAATCGTAAAAAACTACGAATTTTATTTCTTTATTTTCGGACAGCTGCAAAAATGTGCATCAAAACTTGGCTCAAATGTTGGCCAAAGATCAGCGAATCAGTTAAAGATCAATTGCAGCCACAAACAAATGCCAATGATAAATGATCCGGCGACTTTTATTTATTCAATAAAAAACAAAACTTAGAATCATGCAGAAAAAATAATGTATATAAATTTTATATATATATATATATATATATATGTATATGTATATGTATATATGTGTATATATATAAATATATATATATATATATATATATATATATAAATATATATAAATATATATAAATATATATATATATATATATATATATATATATATATATATATATATATATTTATTTATTTATGATATCCCTTACAGTATTTACTCGCTTCATAAATATTTGTATATAAATTTCTATTAATATTTGTGCATTTTTTGCCATGGTTAAATTTTATTTTTCTTTGTATAAATAAAAGTCGCAGATCATTTATATTATATAATGAGTAGAACTCATATCAAATAAAACTGTAACTTAAGTTTTGTTTATCATTTGTCAAATATTTTTCATGTACACAGAATTTGAGCTGTGTGGCAATTTGGTATCGACGGCAGGCATTGGAGCCACAGGAAAATGTAGAAAATTGTACAAAAAAAAAAATAAAATAAATAAAAAAAAAAAAATGTATGTATATGCATAAACATATGTAATATGGCACTAGATATTTATATATATTTATATTATATCTATGTATATGTATTTTTTTTTGTATGTATGTATTTGAAAATAAATTCTTGTTTTTTTTTGCGCCTTTTTGCTGCGCAGTCAAATAACATTTGCTGTTGTAAATTTGCATTTAGTTATTTTTTTATGCATTATTATGATTATTATTTGTATTGATTTTACAGATTTTGTTCTATATAGCTTACAATTGCTCTCTAATAAAGCAGCGTACGTGCCTTTGGCATAATGCGAGGCAAGTGCCAAGGCGAGGGCTGCGGTTGAAGCTGCAATTGTCTGTGTGTGTGTGTGTGTGTGTGTGTGTGTATTGTGCGATAACACACAAAATTGTATATACAGTACACACATGCATACACATACATACATGCTTAGTACATGAGCAAAGAGAAGCAAATGTTAGGCAGGCTGAGGAGTGGGAGGAGAACAAAAGAGTCAAGTGCAGGGAAACGCACAGCGTGCGTTGCTTTGTCTCTCTCCTACGCACACATTGTTTTAGCTGCTGTTGCTGCTCAATTGATAAAGCGCGAGAACAGCGCCAAACGGTTTTTGCTTTTCTCTTTTGGCATCTGCTTCTTTTATCTTTAACTATTACTGCTCATATAATAATTGTGTATTTTGAGGCCATATGTTTGCCAAACATGCGAATTGCGTAAGCGGTAAACGGCGCGACGTCAGCAGCGGCTGCGACGCGAGCGAATTTAGCAAAGAGAATTCGCAAATTGGGCGAAAAAGATCACGAAACAAAAGCACACCGACGCAGACAGCAGACACACACATGCACACACACACGGCCGTCAGCGTAGCTGCTCTTCAACTTGACTTTGAAATAAATGTTGAGAGAGAGCGACACGTGAAAGAGCGGGAGAGCGCGCGCTGCAAATCAAAATGTTTGCCAATTGTGCGTGCGAGCGAGTTGCGAAAAGAGAGCGAGCAAGCGAACGCTGGTTCTTGTTGTTGCTGATGTCTTTTTTGTTTTTTATACCCTGAATCCATTGAAAATGGAAATTTCAGGGTATAATGTTTTTGTGCAAATGTATGTAACAGGCAGAAGGAGGCGTGCCACACCCCATAAAGTATATATATTCTTGATCAGCTCGACGAGCTGAGTTGAACTAGCCCTGTCCGTCTGTCCGTCCGTCCGTCCGTCCGTCCGTCCGTCCGTCCGTGTAAACACCTGGATTTCTGCAACCACAAAAGCTAGAGACTTCAAATAAAAAGCAAAATGCTCGATAATACCATACGCTGTACGAGTTTATTTTTTTTTTTCGATAACTCATCCCATTTCTTTTTTATCGATAACTATCGAAAATATCGCTTTGTTTTTGAGGTCTGGCGTGCACACCGTTAAAGATAGAATCGTGCACTAAGTTGTGTTTGATTGCTATATTGAATCCGCACATTTTGTCATTTTTGGATTTTTGATGCCACGCCCCTTTCGCCCACAATTCAACAAAATCGATAACTCACGTATATCAAATACTAGAGACTTGAAATTTGGCACATAGGTACATTTAGATGTCATAATCATTCCCCGAAAATTTCATTAAGAACATAGGTCGAGAAAAAAAGTTATTAAACAATAAAGTTTCCATAGCACAGCCTCTTCTGCAGCCGCAAAACTGCGCAGTGAGCATATTACGTGCGTGCATATGTTTGTGTGTGCGTGTGTGCTTGTGTTGGTTACTATTAATGAATAAATGAAGCTCTTAATGATTGGTATTACAGCTCAATGGATTCAGGGTATCTCTTAGTCGAGCAGTCTCGACTAGAGTTTAGTTACTTGTTTTTTTCTGTTTCGGTTTTTTGGCAACATTTGTTTTCGGTGTTTGTGGGGCCCGGCCTCAATTTGTTGTTGTTGCGGTGCGTGCGTCGATCTTGCGAATATTTTTTTTTTTTTTTTGCGTGCGTTGCTGTTGTTGCTTTTGCTGGCGCTGACGCGTGGCTCACGCACTTTTTTATGCTGTCTTCTGGCGGCGTCGACAGCGACGTCAACAGTTCATTGGCTTTTTGTGCGTGCGCTGGGCCTATGACTATGATTGTTGTTGTTGCCGTTTTGTGCGTGTCGTTGATCTTTCGGGTAAAACTAGCAACAACAACAGCCAGCCGCATAGATTGTGCCGCAGGTTCAACGAACTTTTTTGCGTTTGGTTTATATACAACTCATGTGCCTTGTTGTTGTTGCTTTTGGGCAAAACTATTTAATTTTGTTTTTTTTTGTGCTACTCTTGCTGCTGCTGTTGTTGTTGCTGTTGTAACACAAAGTTCAATAGACTCGCGAATTTTTTTTTTCGTGTGCTTCTTCTGCTTCTACATATTTATTTTGATCGTTGGGCCTACCGCATTGAATTAACGGCCCTAGCCCCAGCTGTGCTGCTTCTTTTACTCTTTTTTTGCGATAAGTAAATATAAAAAAGCCCAGACCTAGATGCTTCTATGTGCATTATTGATATATGTATTGTATAAGTGAAATAGGCCAAATAGGCGATAAATACCATTACCATTATATTATCATATCTGCAAGGACAGCTAAGGCCTGTGGGGCGGATGGGGGAGTGATAGATAAGTGTGATTAATAACCACTACACACATTTATATGTGTTACCAATCAAATTTGAAGTATTTTTGAGCCAACAGCAAAATAGCAATAAATTAAGTAGTGCGACTATTATTTTTTATAATTTTTTTTATGTTGCCTCTCTTTCGTGCAAAGGGAATATTTAATATTAAATGGTACTATTTTATTTATTTTTTTAATTTAAGGAATTAAATTTAATATTTAGCTGATATTATTTAATTTTAAAAAACTATTAATTAAATTTAATTTATTTAATTTCTTCATATCAAATTTAAAAATGGTCTTTAATGTTTTTTAGCTTAAAAAAATGATTTTTGTTAGTTTTTAATTTATTAATTGTTATATTTTTATAAGATTGTTTTTCTCTTTTGGTATTATATTTTCACTTTTGATACATTTTTTTAAAAAAAAAATTTTTTTTTTAAATTATATTTTAATATGTATATATTTTGTATAGGCTTTAAATAAGTTGAATTTATATATATATATATATATATATATATATATATATATATATATATATATATATATATTTATTTAAAAAATTATTATTTAATGTTAAATAATAGCCAATTTCATATTTCTACCAACTGAACTAACTGTCCCCCATAGCATTATATTATTTATTTATTTTTTCTCTATTGTTTCTCAAGCATCATTTTTCAAACGCAATTCGAGTGGACGTTTTTCTTCTTCTACTACCTTTTTATTAGCTATGCAAATTTTATGCAGTTTTCTGTCCCACTAAAAAGGTAAAAAAATATATATATAAATATAAAAAAAAGGGGCAAAACTTTCGAAAGTTCTGGCCATGGGAAATTTGCAATGAGCGATGGAATGAGACGAAGTTTTTTTGCCTGGTGAAATTTTAAATGTCTAATTGCCGTGGCAGTTGCTGTTGTTGCTATAAAGCCGGCTATATATATATATATATATATATATATATATATATATATATATATATATATACATATATATATATTTATATAAATTTATATGTATTTGTATAAAAGGTACCTAGTTAGCCCCTTATATTTGATGTATTTATTTTTATTTTCT